>JAOYMR010000010.1:5259043-5272937 GCA_025802075.1 Tenebrosternarchus preto | reverse complement strand
AGAACACACCTCCACACAGACACACCCACACAGAGACGAGACGGGAAGGGCGGCCAGGGCGGACACCGTGACAGATGTAAAATAATCATTGCCATACTGACCTAACAGATTTGGGAAATAAATGTTGACCTGTGATAGGAATACCTAGAGATTAGGGTAGATAATGTCACAAAATATACAGTACGGTCTGTATGTAATTCAATGATGACAGTCAAATATCAAATGCTCTATGTAACAAATAAACCTTCTAGAGACAGCAGCATACTGGTTACATTAGTAATAATAAACAACCAATACTGCTCTATGTAACCAAATCAAATTAAAGCTAACATTTCATGCTGTCCCTCTAGTCATGATTTCATTTCAGCGTGCTTGTGTAATGATTTAAAATAACAAAATGGTGTCACTGATCATAGACTACACTGTACAACTAAAGCAATGCAAATAAGACCATTCATTTTAAATAATATTTTCTCCCTCATAGCACCGTCCAAGTTCCAGTCTTCATTTCTTGTCATAATTGTTTTAGTTTTAAAGATCATTTTTTAATGACAGTACTAATGACAGTACTCATAATAAATCTACTAAAACTCTTGTGTAATACATATTTTGTCTGTATTGTTGTACATCTTGATTATACAGTAATATTTGCAGCCAACATCACTAGCCTCCGGATATTCTCATCTTCACTCTGAAAACTCCAATTGAAACTTTGCTAAGTCTTTGATGTCTGATAAGACTTGTTCCCAGTGTACCACAGACAGAGCCACGCCCACTTCTTGTCGAATTCTGCAAGGGACACCATGAGACAGTTCCTCCCTGGGGGTGGAAATGAGGCTCCAAAAGCCTGAACTTGGGTAAATATTTACAGTTTAATGGAATTTCTCATGCCTCCTCCTCCCATCTATTAACCCATCTCTTTTATAAGTGCTGACTTAATGCATATTTATCAGTGCATCTGCTATGGGACTCATTTAGAACACTTCAGAGATTCAGCACTTTTTCCCCTTTCCCTGTGCAACCATCACATGAATTCCAGCTTTTTTTATTTGCTTTTTCCAAATGGCACTTATGATGAATGACAATTATACAATTATTCTTCCCCTGAGTGACTGTGGTGAGAAGCGATCAAAGAACCTTAATCACCACTGTCTACATGGGAGAGATGTCCTTTTACAACGGACAGATACTTACGCCACTGCAGTGCTGATGCCTACACTCTAGGTCATTGTTGAATGGGCAATAAATAGGCTGTCTCTGCCTTATCTCTGGAAGGGGGGCTATTTTTCCATCCCTTTGTTTTTAGAAATTTAAAGCACAAGACTAGCTATAGCTTTAGCAATTTGCCACAAGCCTTAATTGTCCAACTGCAACTTGGAGATTTTCCTGGTCTAAAGCAATAAACAAACCCATTATTATTTGATGTGCTGGACTACGGCCTTCCAGAACTGAAGTTAGATAACCGTGAGTTAGAAGAAGACTAACATGGTCTGTGCATGGCCATAGATAAACGGCATTTTATAAGATATTTGTGATAAAACAGGTGGTGAGCGCGTGAATGTTTTCCACATCCGTTTCTCTAAACGCCACTCCTAAAACTCTGCTGGATTATTTTCCATCTCAAAAACGTATTTTCTTTTGTCATAGTAGCCAATTCCAACCATTCAAGTATTTCCCATATCAAACATGCTCAACAGCACATGCATGACACACATTCAGTATCAAATAATTATGTACAACAGAGTTTAACTGCACAAGCCAAATAAATAAAATCCATAAATAACTGAAGAGACTAAAATGCCTTTCTGTGAGTTTTTATTAACTTTACATTGACTCGATAGCTGCATCATAGTCTGTATCGTCTATTCACGATTAGTAAATTATGACTGTTTGAGCTGGAGGTGATAGGGAAGTAGATGCTGGAACAGTGATGGCTTTCTGAGCGACAGGCCCTGGGCGATCCCATCTCTGCAGTCGAAATGCCGACATCAGAGCATGCATGCCGGAAGGATCAGGGGTGACGATAGCGGAGATTAGAAACAATAATTCTCTCTAACCCTCCCTTTTAATGTCATCACACCACAGCTCTTGACAGCACTAACCTGATGGAATGATTTGCAGAAGGGAAAATGAATGCAATTTCACCTCTGTGACAGCAGAGACACTGAACTGGTGAACTTCAAGGTGCACACAAAGGGAGAGAATAAAATTCCCCATGCTTGCTTTAGCAATATAGATATTGAGATAAGTGGCCATGCTTGAAAGAGTTCTTCTGAGTATATGATGGGAGACAGCTGCTGATTGGTATACTCTCTGAAAAAAGTTCCACCAACAAAAACTGATTAGATCATTGCAGATTGCAATGTCAGCTGTCCACACTAAGCTAGGAAATCGATATAGCTAGCTGGGTTGAAAGTTTAAATGAGATGTGCTTTCTTTTCAGAATGGTTTAATAATAAGTTAAAATGTCAGTTTTCATAGGATCCACTTAGATTTTAAAAACTAACAGTTGAAATGGGATGTGTGTAAAGTGAGCAGTTTCTGAGTGGGCATCAATGTGAAAGATGTGCGAAAAGCACTGGGGTAAATAACCTCTGATAGTGAATTACTCCAAAAGAAGCTCAGACCAGCACTGTGTAAGCAGAGTTAGAAAAACTACTGATGATGGGAAAAATCTGCATAGATCTAAACCTTCTTCTGTCAGCACAAGGGCAACTCTTGTCAAATGTAGTCTGACACTCAATCCCAGTCCCAAATTGCCTCAGGGCCATAAAACCAGTGCCACACCACATAAGTGCTCTAATGATGAAAGCGAAGGCATGCTTCTCACCACTCTGTGGCCATATTGATAATTAGCTAATATACTCATAATTCCCTCCCCTATTTTAATAATGCATGCAGCCATTCACACCAAGCTAACAGTCTGTCCTCCATAGTTGACCTTGCACTCCATATACACAGAGATAACTGCATTGTTTTCTTGTAGATGTACAAGGTGTTCATAGAAATCATGATAATTGGAGAATGTTGTGGGTTTTTTGTGTAAGGATTATACTTAATCAAGACAAGCTGATCATGGATCAGTCCCAGTAGTGAGCTTCTACCTGAAAACATGTTTTGATGTAGCACTCACACATTCTCTTCTACAATCTTCAAAGTTGCAGAACTCCTAAGAATTAGGGTCTAATTGATTTTTGTTTTCTTGAATCTGGAATTGTGTCAGAGGGACAAATTACCCTATTACCAGAAACTCTTTAGTTAGAAGAGCCCAAGAACACATATAGTGTGCAAGAACCCATATAATGAGTACACAATGGCAACATTCCTGCATCAATTAACAGAAAATAATTATACACACTTACCTTTACCTTTGTCTTAGTCTGAAACTGCAAGATGAAGACCATCCATCCAGTAAAGGGAATTGATGTCAGAATAACTACTGTAGAGTTCATCATGGAGTACAAACGTGAACATCAAGATAAGGAAGGCTGGGGTTTTGTTTCAGTCAGCTTTGTTATTTTCAGGAAACTGCCCAGACCTTTCCACAACAATCTTACACCTGTCATACTTTCATAACCTTCATACTTTCATGGAGCTGACACACTTGGATAAACTGGTAGGGAGATCCAGGCTGTACCATGGCCTTTGAGAGACCCTCTCTGGTTGATTGTGTTGAATATGCCTTGCTGTGGTAAATGACAGCAAAAAAAGGGAGATCAAAATGTTTCCTTTTAATTTCTGGGCATCAAATTGAGTGACTCTTGCTCTTTCTTAAATCCACACTGACTAGCTGAGAGTAGATCTTCGTATACATCTCTTACCGATACACAATTGACAATTTGTACAGAAGAATACCTGACACGTCCTCATGCACCTGATGGACAGCCTCTAGGCTCCACATTGAACAGAATCTTTTCAGCCATACAACTTTAACACTCTCTGTAGAATGACCTTAAATCCAAGAGCTTTTCCTTTTTAACTTGACTGGTGGTGATTATAGTTTCATTCAAGGTTGGAGGGTCTCCAAGAGATGTGTTAATTGGTACCCAGTGTATTCTGAGGATAGTTCCTTCACTGATATATGGATTTGAAATGTACCTAAAGTGTTATGTCCCTTTCAAAGACTTTGACAGTGATGTATCAGAAGATTAAAGTGATGCAAAGGTACTGTGAAAGTGCTTTGTGTCATCACTGCCACTATATAACTTCTTTGCATTTCTGCTGTACCATGCTTCCTTCCTGGCAGCAAATGTGTCCTGTACAGCTTTATGGAGATTACAGAAAGCTGCTTTTTTGTCCTGCTCTTTGAGTAGGAAAAGGCAGTGTTCTCATCTTGAAGTGCATGTATTTCAACATCATGCTTATCAAATAGCATCTGGTGGAGTGAATGACAACTGTGGAATGAACTTCATTTTCAAGGAGTGATCAATCTATTTTGATGGATTTACTTTAAGGATGCCTGGCATCTGTCTAGAACTTCTACCAGTTTCTGAGGAATAACTTCTTGATTTAGTTTGGAAATCTCAAGACTCTTGGAAGATCTTTTTCTTAGTGAGAGTATAATCGGTCTGAACTGAAATCAATGTTTTGGAATACTGTACTGGTTATACAGTATTCTGCACCTCATACAACCTTGGTCAATATAGCATCTTGTCTGTCTCTACTACCAACAATAAGAAAGTCTACTGGGTGCCAGCGATGGGGATGTGACATATTTTTTGGTTTTGAAAGTTGAGATGGTGTTAGTGACATACACAGTCTCTCATCTACTGCCAGATAAGATGCTGAATCACATGACACAAGGAACACAAGCTGAAAAAGACACATAATTCATACACTACCAAAGAATTAATAGATATCCTTCTCTGGTGATGAGGATGTGGGCATGCAGGTGGTAGATGGGAAGCTTTGATGACTTCACTTTGATGAGTGAACTGGGAAGGTGTTGTACTTACCAGTTGAGCTGTTGTAAATAATTCTCAGGGCAGAGAGCATCCCAGGTCTCAGTGTGACAGCAGAACAGTGCTGTCAATGAGGCGGCGCAAAATGAAAATAAACGAGGCGCCAGCGGAGGCTACGTGCTAAAAAACTCATTTACCATGATGAACGTCAAAGGATGGGCTCTTTTTTTTTATCTGTTGTGAACAAATGGGGCCTGAGGCTTGCAATAGGAACTGTTTTCATTTAGTAGTGCTGCTGGGGTGGTTGGGTGTCAGGGAGCAGGTCTGTCTGCTGGGGTTGGTCAGTGTTAGGAGCAGGTCTCTCTGGATGGCTGTAGTACTGTTTCATAAAGTCAGAGGACCTGATATTCAAATTTTGTATACTAGGTTTAAAACTCCTCAGACATGGTATGGCTCTCACTGCCCACATCACTTGACTCCTTCATTCTCCTGTCTTACGCTTGCACAGACTCTATTCTTCAGTCCTACTGTACATTTGTTTATTGATTAACACTATATACCTAATTAATTTCTTTACATAAATATGTTCTCAGTGATTAATCTTAAAATAAATATGTTCTCAGTGAAAAGAAAAAAAGAAAAGAAAATTAACAAAATGGAAATAACTGTAAATAAACAAACAAAAAAACCCAAAGTATTAACAATCAAAATTCCAATTAAGAAGATTCAAAGCTTATATGTGGGAAAAGGGTTAAAAGCAGAAGGTATTGGCTCATTACCACTTCAAAACCTTGAATTATTTATTCAACTCCATTCCAGCACTTTGAGAAGAGCTCACAATCAGACAGGTCTTTAATCACTGCAACATAAAGAGAGTGGGGGGTGGGGAGCGACACAATCTTCTTTCATCTACTTAGTACACAAAAAGTATCACTGAAACTACTTCAGTATTTGTACAGAAATCCAGTGCATTAATATTCTGTTTATTTCTGTTACATTTATGAGTTCCTATATAAAATATATTTAGTATAAATGTGTGTACCATGTGTCATCAGTATTCAAAAGGCTTGAACCAGTACAGTGTATTTACAATTAGTTTAGAGTCTGAATAGTTTAGTTACACAGATGTGCATTAATAATTCAAAAGATAGAGTTAGTGTATGCATCTATTTTAACAGATCAAATCGATATTAAAAAAGACATGCATTCAGAACTATAAAGAGTTTTGTATGTGCATATATTTTAATAAATCACACTGCTTTTTTAAAAATACATGCATTTTATTCCAAAAACAAGATTTTTCAAAGAGATAAAAATTTTATTTGTCTCAATATTTAAGATCATTTAGAACAAATTAAAATTAAATATTTTACAGATTGGAAGATTCCGGCTCCAATAGATAAAACTAGGCCCATGATGCAGATGCTATTATCCAGAGCTCTGAATTAAATGGTTCATCCAGGACAAAGTAAGTGGTTTTGAAGCTTGTTTATGTATTTATTAACTATTCATTAACTATTTATTATTATAAAGGTGTTTTAGAACAGTAATAAACTGTAGTAATCTATATGTTTTTTTAAAATATATTGATAGTGTTGTATAATTGTAGATAGATCAGTTATCAACATTTAGACTATACTTTTAAACTCAAAATGTGTGTTGCAGTAACAATGTAATGCTGATTCATGCTTCAATGCTGAGTCCTAATGCTGGAAATGTGCATTCTCATATTTTCAGCTTTGGTTATGTTGATATTACTGTGAAGTTCATGCTCTTTAAAACCATTTAGAGGGAAGATATTATTATTACAACTTTAATAATAAAATATTACCATTTTATTTTATTACTCTTTTTGGTTGTTTTTCAAAGTTAAAACCACTTTTTAATTTTGCTAAAGACACATGAGTAGAAAACACTTCTGTTATTCACCTGTCAGGCTGAGCAGGGAGAAGGACTCAAACACAGGTTCAGTAAAATGGTTTTAAACATTACACAAGGGATTTAATGTAATGGATTTAAATATAGGGTTTTAATATAATGTGAAGGTTTTAATACAGTGGTTTTAATATAGGGCTTTTGTCGTGGTGTGAAAGACCCCTACCATTGATTATATAGACTGTTGTGTTTCTTGTTGATACATTTATTGTTACATATCCCCCCCCCACCCCCCTCTGGTGGCACACGTCATCTATTAGTAGGTTTGCCACCTGAGGGCAATTATGTTATTATGGATAGTTATGTTATTATTATTCTTGTTTATTTACGCAGTGTTTTCTTTTATGACCATTACAGGACATTATTATGTTGCATATGTTCTGTTAGTTGGTGCAGCTTTTCATTCAGTTTTGCATGTGCTTCCTTTCATGTTATGCTTTACTGCACGTGCTTTGCCTCTGTTTAATATAATGCGAGTCAGATGAAGGTTTTAATATAATGGATTTTAATCAGGGTTTTAATATATTGCGAGTTAGACAAACCAAAAGATAATCCAAATCATACTAAGAATATCAGGCAGATGCCAAAACAGAAAAAGCTGAGATCCAGGCAGACAAAACAGGCAAGGGTTAGGCAAAAAGGAACAAAACCATAAACCAGATGATCTAGAAAGCAGGCATAAAATAACAATGGTAGCGTGTAGCATGCTAGCAAAATATTAAACAAGACTTCGCAAAGAACTAGACACACATGGGATTAAATACACAGGAAATCCACTGGATAAATAACAACAGGTGGAACTAATAGACAGGATAATTACAACAACATGTTTGGAGGATCATGGGAGTCATAGTCCATAAAAGCAGTGATAATAGTCAAGACATCTGCCTCTAGTGCATGTAGATCAAAATACTAGTAACACCAAGGTCATAGGTTAGATTCCCACGAAGCACATGCTAATACATTTGTATGCTTCTTTGAATAAGAACAACTGCAAAATATGTAAATGTACATATAAAGGAGCTCATAAGCCAATATGCAGCAGGTAAAGAAACAGAAGACCATTCATTCATAGAACACCATTCATTCATAGAAAGGGCCAATATTAAAGAGGATCAAATGGAAGTGGGTTAGTAGCATAGCAACCACTCATGGACCTGGATGGTCAACAAACTTAGGATAGAGTCAAAGAACAAAACAATAAAATAAACTATTAAAAAATAAAATATTTATATTGAATTTTCTCAGATCACATGATCTGAGAGGCCTTGAGGGTATATCTTTATGATCATACTGCTAAGACAGAGGAGCAAGACCAGTAATCCGGATGTGACGATAAAAATGCATGTAGATGTTGTGAAGATACTTTTTACCATGGCTATGTTATAAAGAAGATAGAATGCTGTTCTGGAGACATTGCTAACAGTGGTCTTTAAAGCTTAGGGCAATAGTCCAGAAAGTTACTGCATCAGTGTCTGTTCCCAATGTTGATAAATTCTGTTTTGTTAAAAATCAAGTCAATGGAACCTTGGGTGTAGGTGGTTAGGGACATATATAGTTGTGTGTCGTCTGAATACTGATAGAATGACATATATATACTGACAGCTGTGGCCAATGGAAGCATATAAAGATGAAATTCTGGAACAACTAGTATAGATAGGTTACCAGCATCACAGTTTAGGTCTAAGATCATTCAGGACTTAGTTAATGCAGTTTCTGTGCTTTGATAATCTCTAAAGGTCACATTTAGTTCATTATTATAAATATTCTTGAAGTTGAAGAGAGGCCATTTACTTCATAATTTTTCCTAAAAATTGAGTAATATAGATCTGTCTTAAATTATTGAGGGTAGTGGGGTCTAATTTATCCTTCTTTAGAAGAAGCCTGGTGAATACTGTTTTGAGACTTTGTTGGTAGATTTTGAGACTTTGTTGGTAAATTTAATTTGACTGACAGTATTAACAGTGTCTTCGACAGTGAACTGATAGGTTGTTTAATGAATTTTGTGGATATGGTGCCTAGAGGACAGCTAGTAGGCTTTAATAAAGAGATTACTTTTGTAAGTGCTTCATGTATAAATGTAACAAAACATAACAAAATTCCCAAGTATGCAGTTGTGGAAGTTGTGCAGCCCTTCCTATCTCAGTGATTATTAAAGACACAGTAAAGACCTCCTGCTCAGCAGCTGTCATAATCAATATTTAATTTAGCCGATGATTTATGAATAAGATACATTTATTAGCATTGGCTACTGTACTGCAGAATCCTAAAGATCTGAGTAGTCAGTGATACAGCATATGCCATTCATCTGAATCTCATTTTTTAAAATTCTTTCTAAAATGTGTTATAATCCCTAAAATTCAAAGTGATAGATGTTATTCTTCTCTATTCAGGTTTTATTTATACATAGCCTATCATTACAACCCCGTTTCATGCAGCTGTTTTTTTTTTTTCCGAGTATTTAGTTATCAATTTGTATCTGCATTATAACAGTATCAAGTACCAAAAACCTGCACATGACCGCCCCTCTCTCAGCTCCCTGGTTGCCTGGCTGCTCCCCTTCCATTCCGATCCTGGTTTTCTATTCTGTTTTAATCCCTTCCAGGTTTTTGATTTTGCCTCATTTTCCTGCCTCTCACCTATTCCACTTTCACCTTGATTATTGTCTTTTTTATTGTCTTTTTGTCCTGACGGTTAGGTATTGTTGCTACGCCCCCCCCCCCTTTAGTTTCCTGCTTCTTAATCTGGTTTGTGTCAGTGTTTAACATTAATTCTTGTATTTTGCTGTTCTTCTCTGCTCCCTGTCTCTCTCTCTGCTTTCCTTGTTCATTTTTACCTCCCCTTCTAGTATGCTCCAGCATGTTGCTTGATGTTGAAATTCTTAATGAGTTTTCTTGCCAGTGTATGTCGGTCAGTTCAGTGTTAATCCCTCCTACCTTCTCCTTGAGTTTTGTGTTTGTTACATGTGTTTTGTATTTGTGGTCTAACGTAATTATCTTGTGTAACTTATAGAGCTGTTTGTCTGTTTTATGTACCGTCAGTTCTGTCATGTGTTTCTCCTGTTTGGGTTTTTGTCATTAAAATCAAGTATATCTATCTCTGCCTCACTTGTACTTGCGTGCTGCCTGAGCCGCTGAACGTTACACACCTCCACATAATCACAGAGTTCTGTTACCCAAAATTGCATCAATTTTGATTCTGATTTATTCATATGCCCCCCCCCCCCCAAAGAAAATGCTATTGAGAGCCAGCAAGCTCATGTGTGGCTCAGATGACCTGAATGAACATTAGTTGTAGCAATAAGTCATATAAAAAGCACAGGATATGTTCTACTTCAGTTGTTCTTTTTCTTTTCTTCATCTCTCTCTTCACCTAAACTCTGAGCACTATCAGTACAATCCTTACCAACAGGGACATGTGTGTTGGTCAAGACATGTAAAACAGTAGAAATCTTTTTGAAGAGGTTTGTCACACAAAGCAGTAGGCAACATTTCAAAGAATGTCCCCTTGGGTGTCATAAGGAACAGGTCTGCTGTTCAGAGCCCATATCACAGTGGCGGCAATAAACAAAATAAATAAACAGACTGGATTTAATATGCATCTGTACAGAGAATAAAAGATGTAGGCAGAGACAGAAAGAGAGCAAGAAAACACATGAGACACAGGGCATATGTGTGAGAGAGAGAGAGAGAGAGAGAGAGGGTGAGAGAGTGACAGAGCGAGTCAGACCGTATGAGGAAAATTTAAAACTCTTCAGCTATCAATTTCTTCTCAAGCTGTGCACAGAATATAGCACATAATATCTATAATTACAGTTATAATCAGGGCTGACAAGGTTTCAAGTGAGCAAGTCTTTCAAGTTAACAAGACTTTTCTGAAATGGCCTGTACAGACAAGCATTTTTATCAACCTTTTTGATGCCATATTTCTAATGCAACAAATCTCTCTCCCTTTCTTGAAGGCATTTTCAAAGCATTGCAGACCTGGGTTTGGTTTGCTTATAATCAGCTGTTACATGCACTTGAAACCGCAGCAACAATAGAAAAGCCTCTAATTGATTTATAATTGACTGTAGACTGGGAGAAAGTTCCTTAGTCTATTTTAAACACCTCATTATACTGTAAATGATATTGTAGATGAGAAGTCAAATCAACAGTTAGTTGAACAGTTCTGTTTACTTCTCTATGCACGAACCTGACCAACAACTCTGTTTTTCTCATTAAAGTACTGGCCCTTATTAAAGCACTCCCACATTACTCCAAAGATATGGGATTTGCCTCTTCAATTTTTCACACTTATCTCGCTTTTTCTGAGACACTGAACCAGAACTGTGAAACTGCAGACCTGCCAGTCTCACACACTTATAACACAGCCATGTATTCCTCTTGCAAGTAATCTTTTGATATTAGGCTGCATCATTAATTAAACACATTCTTGTTTATAGTCCTGATGATATATATTTATCCTTTATTGTAAGCATTGTCCATATATGATGGAGAGTTCTTTGCATCAATCCAGGTAACTGAACTGAATTCACATGCAGACACTATGCAGATTATAAGGAATAAATATAGAAAGAAGAGCTGAGAAGCCAGGAGGGTGCAGTAAAGCAGAAATCTGTGTGTGTGTGTGTGTGTGTGTGTGTGTGCGCGCACGCACGCATGTATTAATGTGTCATACACACACTGCTCCAGAGGATTTATGACTGCTGCAGACTCATGAGGTGAGAAATCAGTCCCTGCACAAAAGCATGCAAACACTTACCTGAGAACAAACAATAAATAAACCCTAACAGATATGGACAACACGCCTGAGAATTTACAGTGTTTATAGTCTCATTTGTCCAGGCCAAAGTATACACTGGGTGACATTAACAAGGTGTCGGTAGCAGTTAGAGCCAGACCCCTTCACCTTCCCCGAGGAAGAAATTTTAGTGTAGTGCTTAATTAACATCTGTGACCTCCAGTTACTCCACATTAGCTGGAACACTGCATAAAGCAGTTGTGTGTAGATGACAGTAAATATGCTTCCAAACACTATGTGTGGGTGGCCATGCCAGAGCAGACTTGGTGTCTCCTTCCACAGGCAGAATACAGATGAGAAGTGCTGGCTGGGGTGCACAGGGAAACAATGTCTCTACTGCAACTTGCATTGCTGGCACAAGGACCTTCACGCTGTTCTTTTAAAATTACGCAGATGGCTCCCCTGTCGAAAGAGATTACAATTCATCTCATGAAAGCTGATTAACAAGCCAGACTTTTCAGTCTTGCCCAACGTCCTGCTAAGGGGGCAAGAAATTAACCATGAATTATTTGGGGTTATTGACATCAAGTGTTTTTGGACAAGTGCTGGTAAGATGAGGGGATGTATGAGTGCATCATGTGTTTCACCAGTCCACAGCCATTTAACTGTAAAGTGAGAACATCCTGAGATCTAATGAAGTGAAGTGAGAAAAATGCTATGACTGAGAAAAAAAACTTCAAATACAGTGATGTGCTTGTTTGCTAACACAAGAGAAAACACAAAGCAGACAGTCTATAAGCCTTGTCTGATATTTAAATGCAAAAGCCTGTCTTCTCTTACCTACTCTTACATAACAGCAGTTATTGTTTGCCCCCCTTTTGCTACCAATTTTCTACATACCATCTAGTCAGGGTCTCATAAAAAGTTTGCTGTTTGTTCAGTTAAATGCCTCACTGTTACGGTTGGTGTCCCAGGCTCTCACCCAACAGGATGGAGGCTTGGATGAATAATGAATGTCTACATGCCAAGCTCACCATCTGCATGGTCCATGTGTTCCTTTTCTCTTCCTCTGTCACTGTTCAACATGCAGTGAGTTAAACATGCAATGAGTCCTTCAACACTTTAGACACTGCCTTCATTGCAAATCTCCATACTCTGACACATGGAAGCCACCGTTCAGTCCAGGAATGAGCTTCCTCAGTGGCTTTGGCTACAGGTCTGAGGGAGGGAGGCAAGATATATCATTGCCTTCATGTCATCAGTACATATTCCATCTTGGGGGGTGCAGTAGGTCATGAAATGCTTGTTTTCTTAATGAGCCTTGTATTCTAACTGTGCTTCCCCCCTTTCATATGGTCCCTCATAGCCCAGGTGGGGAAATGCTGCTACCCTGATTCTGTCATGGAGAGAAGTGGGCCAGGGATCTTACTAGAGAGCTCAGAAACAAGAGCAAAGAGGAGAGAAGGGGGAAGATAAACTTGTCCCATCACCTCCAAAAATGTAACCAGGTCTGGAAGGCCTTGCCAGGATTAGATCAGATGAGATAGACTTCTATATGAACTCTGGGGGCAAAACATATGAATGTCTTTCATCATAAATGACAAATTCACCTTTCAAACAAAGCATACAGCTTTTTGTGCATCAATTGTGAAAGTTCCGAACATGATGGAGGTGATTACTGGGGGAAAAAAGAAGAGCTGGTTTTGTTTTTAATTGGATTGATAGGGACATAATCAAACTATGGAGTTGGGTGAAAGTAAAGACATTTTTGTCTTTGGGACTGAGGGTGTTCAACCAAGGACAAACTGTTTTGCAGGGCTAATGTAAACAAACTGTTGATGAAGCTTGAAGTCAAAATGTCAAAAGGGCAGAGGACCTTATTAACATTTTCTTCTGTTTCACATGCTGTTGACCAAAGTAACACATAAAATTAACAGGAAAAAGGCATAAGCACCACAGCAAATAAAGCCATACAGATTTTTAGACCATGAGACAGAACCCCAGTTCAATCAGCAGCACCTGATGCCCTAGTGAGTTGCACTGGGGCACCAGCCAATCAGGATGTTCTCAGTGGAAGTACAAAATGAGGGAAAGGTCAAGAATAATGCCTCCAGCAGAGAAATATGAGCTATACTTCTCCCAGTCCACAATGTACTGTAGTTGGACATGAATTACATAGATGTGGGGGCATTTTTTTTTGGGGGGGGGGGGGTTGAATGTACTTGGCCCAAGGCAGAAACAGCTAAAATATCCTTGGTACAGAGTACAGCATGATATGAGAAACCCACCAATATTCTGATTAAACCTCTCCACCA
>JAOYMR010000010.1:5223516-5249638 GCA_025802075.1 Tenebrosternarchus preto | reverse complement strand
CCCCCCCCCCCCCCCCCCCCCCCCCCCCCCCCCCCCCCCCCCCCCCCCCCCCGCCGCCCCCCCCCCGCCCCCGGCCCGCCGCCCTGACGGGACTTGGCCCATGGCAGAAACAGCTCAAATCTCCTTGGTACTGAGTACAGCATGATCTGAGAAACCCTCCAATCTTCTGATTCAACCTCTCCACCTGGCTGTTTCTCTGGGCATGGTAGCTAGAGGAGAGGCTAACCTTCATCTGCATACCTTCTGCAAACCTTCAACATATATGAGGTGAACTGACCACCTCTGTCAAACACTGCGTCTTTGGGGAGGCCATATGTCCTGAAAACTTCATTATTAAGACACTCAGCCATCTCAATACCCATAGGGAACTTAGAAAGGGGACCAGATGCCAAGCCTTGAGGAACCAATATATTGCAATGTATTATGACCATGGTGTTCCCATCAGAAAATGGGAAATCAGTGAAATCAATAGGAGTGATGATAGTCATTTCTTCGTAGGCAGTGGCTCTAACAAACTGGAGTGGAGTTACCTGAGGGTTTGAGTATGGGTAAGAGACCTGGCAAGAGATCACAAAATTACATTTGTCCTTGTCCAAAGCCAAGAGAGGTGTGAATCCATTAGAGAAGTTGTTGTCTCATTGAAGAATGTACAGAAATTCTTTTCTTGGGGGCATTCTGGGAGGACAAGTTCCTTGTTATGAACAAGAAGAATTTCTCCCATGACATCCCACTGTAGGGGGGGCTGTGAAGCACTCTTTAGACAGTATGGTCACTATCCTCTTCCAAGGAGTGCTCAAATTGTTAAAGTTTGACAACCTTAGTATTTTCGGACCCCCTCTGGAAAGGTACATTTGAAATGCGTGAATCTGACTTGGCGGAAATGTTTGGAGGCCCAAATACATTTTATTTCATTTTTGGTGGCTTAAATATATTTATTTTTTATGATATTAGATGAAAAAAGGCTATGCCCTCTAGACAGTGATGCCATTCTTCAAGGGTATTCTTAATTATTAAAAGTTCTCTAATTCCCACATCATATTTGCACTCAGCAGCAGCTTATGGGAATAAAATACACATACAGACATGGCCAAAAATGTTGGCACCCCAGAAATTCTTCCAGAAAATGAAGTATTTTACCCATAACATTATTGCAATTACACATGTTTTGTTATATATGTGTTTAATTCCTTTGTGTGTATTGGAAAAACACAAAAAAGCAGACAAAAACAGTAAATTTGACAATTTTATGCAACAATGGGCTGGACAAAATGATTGGCACCTTTTCAAAATTGTGGGTAACTAACGTTGTTTCAAGTATATGATACTCGTTTAAACTCACCTGTGTAACAGGTGTGGGAAATGTAAAAATCACACCTGAAACCAGATAAAAAGGAGAGAAGTTGACTTAATATTTCCATGGTGTCTTCATGCTTCACTAAGCTTTGAGAACAGAAAGAGAAGAAGAGAACTGTCTGAAGACTTGAGAACTAAAATTGTGGAAAAATATCAACAATCTCAATGTTACAAGTCCATCTCCAGAGATCTTGATGATCCTTTGTCCACAGTTTGCCAAAATCCTTCTGGGAAAACATCTTGTGGACAAATGAGACAAATATAGAGCTTTTTGGTTAAGCTCATCATTCTACTGTTTAATGAAAATGGAATGAGGCCTACAAAGAAAAGAACACAGCACCTATAGTCAAATATGGTGGAGATGTTCAAAGATGTTTTGTGGTTGCTTTGCTGCCTCTGGCACTGGGTGCCTTGACTGTGTGCAAGGCATCATGGAATCTGAAAATTACCAAAGAATTGTGGATACAGTGCCAGTGCCAGAAAGCTGGGTTTGTATCCTAGGTCATGGGTCTTCCAGCAGGACAATGAACTCAAACATACTTCAAAAAGCACCCAGAAGTGGATGGAAACAAAGTGCAGGAGAGTTCCGAAATGGCCAACAATGAGTCCAGATCTAAATACCACCTGTGGTTTTTAAAAACCTGTGGAGAGATCTTAAAATCGCTGTTGGGAGAAGGCACCTTGCAAATATAAGAGACGTGGAGCAGTTTGCAAAAGAAGAGTGGTCCAAAATTCCAGTTGAGAGGTGTAAGAAGCTTGTTGATGGTTACTAACAAATGTATCCGTTATAGAAAACACATTTTTTTTCCTTCCAACAAAAAAATACCCTGCACAAGATTTCTGTCACAGTGCCCCCCTCTCGACTCCACCCTTGTCCTGTGTTTGTGTGTGCATGTTGGTCAGTGTTCCGTGTGCATGTATAAGTGTGTGTCAGTAGGCATGGTGTCGGCGTGTGGTATGAATGTGCGTCTCGTCCTCATTACCCTTTACACTTGTCTAGCATGTCTGCACATGTGTATGTTACTCCTTGTTTGTCGGTCTTTGTTGAGTCATACTCGCTGTCTAGCACCGTGTTTGATGTTAATAATAAATGTATATGGAATCTGTTCTGGAAGTTTGGCATCAACTTCTTGCGCTTCTTGAGCATAGCTCACTGTTACAATTTCCTTTCACAATTAACAAACTTCTTGACTTCATCCTTGCCCACCTAAGATTATCATTTATCTTTTCTAGTAACCATGGGGTACATTGCACAGTAGTTGTCAGTGTTGCAATGTCATCTATGTATGCCCTAATTGGAGGGAGCCAGTTACCTCTCTGCAGCCTCTCCGCACCTTCAGCCCACTTAGAATGCCTTAGTATCACCTCCATTTTCATTGTGAATGTCAAGCCCCCTCCATGTGCATCAACCAATCATAGTTGTCTGCCAAGGTCTAGTTTGCCTGATTATTGATTTTCACCTGTCAACCTGTCTATTAAATTTCTCTCACTCTCATTGCAAAGTATTGCCATGGTTTTCCAAGCGTACTGATTGGTCGTTCTGTTTTCCAAGCGTACTGATTGGTCGTTCTATTTATCTCTCTAGTATTCAACCTGTTTTGTCTTACGGTTTTCATCTTTGGATTATTCCTTTTTGTTTTGAATGCTTCATTGGACAAAGTCTCTATATTGTTACCTATTGGACCGTTACAAGATGTGCTGTTTTGCTTTCCTTTGTCATTTACTGATCTTACTGTCGTTTACTGACCAATTTTTGATTCTCAAATTTGGCTTTGGATTGTACTTACCTAAATAAACCTGATGGTTTTATTCACAACTGTGAACGTCTGAATGATCTCGAATCGATGGCAAAGTGCTTTGCCACCATGCAGACGGTGGATAGACAATTGATCCAGAAACAACAACAGCTCATCGAGAAATTTCAACAATTGGTAGCTTAGCTCACTCATCAACAAAATGAAACAGGTACAACATGGAGCTATTTCCAACAGCTTAGCTAAGTTGGTGCTCGCTGCACAGCCTGTGGGACCTGTTTCACTTCCCCTTGCCTGAGCATTGATCAATCTGTAAAAGTTTTCCCAGTAAGTAAACCAGATTAAGTTGATAGAAACCCCAATGAGTGTAAGGGATTTCTATTGCAATGTTCATTGTATTTTGCCAGATCCTCTCTGACAAGTTACGCATCGCATTTGTGATAACTCGATTAACAGGGAAGGCATTAGACTGGGCTACAGCCGGATGGCCACACCTCCAGAATGCTACTTACATTTGGTTTGAACAAATTTTAAAAGCATATTTGATCATCCCCATGAGGGGAGAGCTAATGGGGAATTGTTATATAAAATGTGTCAAGATAACCACTCAGTGCCTCCTTAACAGGAGGCTATGGACATTTATATACAAGAAGCTCAAGGATTTATCAGGCCATCCACTGCTACTGTAGAATTCATATTTGTAGAGAAGAAGGATGATGGCCTCAGACCATAACCTATAGAGGCCTGAATCACAAAGAAATTCCCTTATCCTCTCTCTCTAGTACATACAGCCCCTGAACAGCTTAGGGGAGCATTTGATTTGAATAAAAGTGGGAGATGAGTGGAAGATGGCATTTTTAACCGCTTCCGGACATTATGAGTATTTGGTAATGCCTTTTGGCCTATATAATGCTTCTTCTGGTTTTGAAGCATTTGTGAAAGATGTTTTATGTCATTTATGTCATTCACTTTGTAATTTCCTATATTAATAATTTTTTAGTTTTCTCCCCATATCTCCCCACCCATATACGACATGTGCACCAAATTTTGTCTCATCTGTTGAAACACCATCTGTTCATCAAAGGTGTATAGTGCGAATGTCACCTCTGTGTTTCCTTCATAGATTACATAATCGATTCTAATGGCATAGTCATGGACAACAGAAAGACTGAGGCAGTCATCCAGTGTCCCATTCCAACCACTGCAAAGAACCTCCAACAATTTTGGACTTTTACAATCTTCTCTAGTATATTCATTAGGAATTACAGAAGCTTTGGCTGCACCTCTGACTGTACTCCTGAAAGGGAAACCCAAGAGACTCCCATGGCTGAATCTGCCTTTGCCTCTTTAAAATTGGCTTTTGCCATAGCACCAATTCTTATCCATCCAGACCCACCTAAGCCATTTGTCGTAGAGGTGGATATCTCCAAGGTCAGGGTTGGACTGTCCTGTCCAAAGACAGGTCAACCTCCCAATCTACATCCTGTAGCATTTTTCTCTCATAAATTATCCCCAGCAGAGAGATATGATGGAATAGGTGACTGTGAATTGTTAGCCATAAAGCTTGCCCTAGAGGAATGGCACTACATGCTTGAGGGAGCAAATCATCCTCTCCTAGATTTAACCAATCATAAGAATCTAGAATACATTAAAAATGGTAAGTATTTGAACCCTTGCAAACCTTTTTTATCTCCCATCAACCTGTAAAATGCAACACTAAGACTGACACTCTATATTGCTTGAAAAATTCAATTTCTTAAATACAGTCACCATCTGAACCCTACTCTGCTCTCTCCCCAGACTGCCTGATATTGTTGGAAGAATTCGTCTACTGGCATACACAATTTTTTTTCCTGTAACATATGCCCTCAGTGTAAGAACCCCAAAATCTCACAGCAGGCCAACCAGTACCCTTACCTATTCCAGCACATCCTTGGTCTCAATTAGCTGTTGCCCTCATAACCAGTGGAATATTTCCTTTTGTTTTGTATACCTCATTGAACTGTTCTCTGTATTGTTAGTTATATCTCTTAGTATCTTTTATTCAATGTAGAAATTCAGAATGTAATACTTAATGATTTGCTGATTCCAGAGGACTCACATGCAAATATAATAAATGTTGGGAATACCCCACTGTAACATTCAGGGTAATTTGGGTTGACCGTAGATGCAGTGGTAAATATAAAAAAACAACTCTAAAAGGACTATAGGCAAGGAAAACTGGTTTAATCCATAAAACAGGAAAGTAACAAGAAGACAGAGTACTGGGCAAAGAGATGTTGGCACAAAAAGTACCACACAGCCAAACCACAAAGATATACAAAAGAACTACACTAAACTAGACACAAGGAACTAACGAATTAACACAGTACTTCGTACAAGGCACTTAGAAACAAAACTTGAATCCTGAACTCAAAGAAACAAAGCAAGGGCAATGCGAAGAACTGGATAACCTGAATAAAACATACAAGCAGTTTAGTGAGTGATTAAACCAGACATAGATCTAAAACAAAGACACAGGCATGAACCAGAATAATGGACTAGGAAGAGGTAACAAACCAGACAAATAACCATGTAGCTCAGCAGGTGGGTAACAAACAGCCAAAAATGTAAAAAAAAATTTTTTATTAAAAGTGTGCTGACTGCCTCTAGCTACAGACAAATAAACCATGCCTGCAGCACAGTTGTTTTAATCTTTGTCATTCTCTGTAACCTAGTTTTTGTTCGGACACATTAATGTTAGTTCAGAACTAAGAATGGCCTGATAGCGATTTTTCTGTACTGATCCTAAACCAATATCTTGCATTTAAATTTCGTCTGATCCAATTTTGAATATTGAAAGCTATGTGATATTGTTTTCATTAAACACTATTTGGTTCAGTTGTTTCGATGAAACTGTTGCTGGAAATGGTTTGTGATATGCATTATAAATACTGACCTCCTTATATACGCCCTCAACCCTTAGCTCATGTACACACTTGCATTTTTCTCATTACTGAATGCAACTGTAATTCCACTTTAATTTAATACTGACTTTTAATTCTCCTCAGAATGAGAAGACATGTGATTAGATAAGTGAAGAGTTTAAATGATCTAAACCCATAAAACAACATTTGCAATGGTGAGTTGTGGGCTTTAGAGGCTCCTAAAAATGACCTGAATTCTGATTACAGACATATTTCCTTAAAGACCTATCAGGAGTCATACATACTTGTATTTTGTTCCACTGTTAAAACTGTTTAAACAAAGCAGAACTCCAAGATATCTTCACAACCCATTCACACAAGATTACAAATAGGATCTAATGTAGAATATGCTGGGAGTAAATCTTCTTAATTTTTATGAGCCCCAAAAGCTATTGGTGTGTATATGAGCATGAGATTGAATGCACTGTACAATTACGTCCTTGGCTCCTACAGTAATGGGGTTTTAATAGATACACGAAGCACTGGGATTCCATTCACTGCTTAGTTAATAAAATATGACATCAGACTTCTCCACAGTTCTATCACTGCAGTGCAGTGTTGGTGGGCTCAACTTCTTTCTTGAAATCCATATTGCTCTTCCAGTAAGCTGGTTGCTTGTGTGATTTTCATGGCTAGGCACATACCTCTCAACCCATGCATCTGTGCCTGACACCTAGAAAGACCCTTAACATGCAAACATTTTTGTTCCAATGCTGAGACAAGCCAGAGGCACTGGAGGCTACTTAACTTAATTACCTAACATGCCTCATTAAGCCAGTGGAGCACGGTCAGTCTTTCTACACATCTTAATTTAAATGAATTTCCCTTACTGCCTTTCCACACAGACACATGCAAGCTCAATACAACAATCATTTTAACAACAAAACAGCAAATAAGCAGAACACTGGATGTTTACTTATGTCTGAGTGTTTCAGTCCTTAAATGTGAAAATCTATCTTTATTGTGATAGTTGCCTTCCCTCAACAATACACATATGAGAGATTCAATTATTTAAATGACATTTAAGTGATATTTCATCCACTTCATCCAAAAAAGTAAACTAGACCATAAACTAGAAGTATTTTTACAGAGGAAAGGGACTTAATGTAATGTGCAGGTCATCAAAGCATGAAAAAAGTTTATATGAGTGTCTTTTTTGGCAGGAAAATGCAAAGGAAAAACAAAAAACTAATAAATAAGGACAGAAAAACTAACACAATGACACAGAAAACAACAGAACCAAGAACCAGCACAGTGATTTATGAAATGAAAATGGATGAATACACAAAGAAACAAGATACCAACCAAGATTAGCTGAGGTACAAAGATACAGGTGAACATAAGGGACAGGGAGCAGAGATAGAGATGGACACAAAAACAAACAAAAAAATAGCACAGGAACCAGGGGAGCGACAGATGCTTGTGTGTGTGTATGTGTGTGTGTGTTCACATACATGTGCACATTCCCAGAAAACTCAGGCTAGAGAGCAATCTGGAGCACAAGTTCAGTCTGTTTACCTGCCATCCCTCCCTGATCAGTGCTTTGGAGACACGGGAACAGGGTAATGCACTGCTAGAGAGGAAGCATGAGGTGAAGCACATTAGAAGATGAGGCAATTAAAAGTTTGACAGAATTTGGCTTCGACTTTGGCTGTTCCACTTAGATGAACATTTACATATATTACTGAGCAATGTATAAAAATGCAGGTTTTAGCCCATATAACTTAAATCCAACCATAATTTACAGTATTGCAATGATGTACAGTAGAACAAACAAGCAAAGTTCTAAAACAAATTTATGTCAGTTACCCTGAAACACACTACACTGGTGGCATTCACTTGCTGTTGCTTGTTTTTCCTGTGTAATAAACTTCTTGTTAAACTCACTTGTAATGAAAGCTCACAAGCATGAATCAGAAGTTTAGTCTAGTTTGGGTGATTGCACAGATATCAGGTAAAAAAGTAATGTTGGTACTTGTAGCTCAGTGAAAAATGCAAATTAAACAAAATAAATTTGTTGAAAATAAATATATTCCCAATATTGGATTCAGAGGTCCTTTAAATAGATTTCAGTTCTCTTTAAATAATTACTTTATAGTAGATAAATAAAAAAATGTGAACAACCTCAATCCTGTTGGTCAGGCAGCATCTACAAGCAAAGCACCTGCAGATGATGTCATGTATGTGGATCCTGAAGATTTGACAGCCAAAATTCCTCCCAGTACACTATTTCAATATGTCAAATTACACCTCTATCTAAAAATGTCATACAAAATAGCAATCATCAAATACGCTACCATCATTTATATAGAGAGCAAGAGGAAAAGAGGACCACCACTGAAGGTTAATTGTTAAGTTATAGGTTTGGGTAAGGTTGCATTTGCATTTTACATTATATAGCGATTGGGTTTTAGTGTGACGTTTTGAGATGTATTTAACTACAAACTGTAAGTGGTTTAAATCTTGTCAGAATTCAATACATGTACAATGCAGGTGTAAATTGTGTCCAAGAAAGACTGAGAGCCTCAAATTTCAGACAAGTTATGACTTGAATTATCTTTAAACCTAGTGGACACTACACTTTCAAATTCCAGAATGAGTTGCTCAGACTATGGTATCATATTCCCTCTGTTGTTAAAGATGTGCATACTTCACAGTCAAGTACAGAGAAGACTCACACATTACAGCATACTGCTGAGATCTCATACAATGAGATGGATGGCACTCACAACACTGCTGTATTATTAATGGACGGCTAACATAAGAGCATCACTTTACTGGGTAATGGATGTTGGGTGTCTGAATGGTCAACTCTGAAAGGGGCATCCGTTGGATTCACTTCTCTATAGCAGCTCTACTGTACTCAACATTCCCACACAGTCTATTTCTACCTTCACTTCTAACCCAGTTATCATACACTCTGTCAAAGTCTAGAATCTGTTTAGGAGATCTTTTTCCTTTAGGGGTTTGTCACAGGCAGTACCAACTGAAATTGAAAATAATCACATATTTGTTCCATCAGTGATGTATGATGTCTTTACTATCTAGTCTAAAAGGAGTGTGGTCTCACCATCTCATCTCTTTGTTGACTGCAATTTTGCATCCTTTGAACAGTGCAGATCTGTGGTAATCCTAGATCACACTTTTATAGGTATATGCAACTCCAGGACTTTGTCATCTCAGACCTAGAATACTTTCTATTACATACTGCCACTTCTATTAAAACTGTAAATCAGTTAAAACTGTAGCTGTAAATCAGATAAAAAGCAGGCTTTAAGTATTATTTATAAACATGTTCAACACGCACAGTTCAATGCTTTTAGACCTCCTTTAAAAAGTAAATAAGACAGTTTTAAATGAACCAATCTCAGAACCAATGTCTCCATATTGCAACATATAATGAATTAAACGTGTATACCATTTGCATTGGACAAAAGACAGACATTTGTAAGATCAGTTCCTTCACAGATCCCACATGTCATCGATTGCCTCTCTGCTCTACACATTTTGGACATGTCCAACTCCACTCACATTCTGATAAATCACCTTCGAGACCTTCTCTAGGAAATTTGGAAAGGCAGTAGAGCTTTCACCTCTCACTGCATTGTTTGGCATGGCCCTGGCAGACACCCCTCTTACTACAGGGGAAACTGTTGTGTTGGCCTTGTGTTGTGTTGTGTTGTGTTGGCCTCCTTAACTTATTCTATCCCCTGAGGAGCAGTTCCATAATTTGTGCAATATAGGACTGAAGAATATACTGACCAACGAGATGCTGATGGTGCCAAAAAGACAAAGTACTATGGGCATTCTCTTGTAAAAATGTCTGAACAAACCATCACAGCTGAATGGGTTGATTTAAAGGTCTGGCCAATGACATATAACAGAAGCAAACTTTCTCTTCCTTTTATGATCTTCCATTTATGATCTGCCCTGGAGTCTCTTCATCATTAGAGCACAGTGTCACATGGGCAGGATCATGCTGGGTGATTGTCTGCACCTGTAGAAGTCATAGGTCAAGTGTTTTCTCAGAAAAATGTATCTCATCTTTTCCCCTACTGAATTAGTTACAATGTTTTGTGTTTATAGAATTTGGATGTTGCTATTGCACAGTGGTACAATGAAATTTGAGGTGCAGTACCCGATGGAAAAGATTGTGTAATAAAATATTTACAGTAGTAATAATAAAAGAAATTATATAACTGATTACAAATGTAGAGAAAAGATTATAAAGATACAAAGTATTTTGCACGTACTGACCATTCTCTCCCTCTCTAGCTTTCTGGATCTCCAAACAATAAAGACACACCGTGAAATTTCCTCTAGTATTATACCCAATTAATAATGTATTTATTTTTCTTTTTTATGTTATTAAACATGAAGTGGTCATAATTAAACTTTGCTAGAGGTCATTCAAAGAAGCTTTGGCTCCAAAAAAGCAAAAGAACCTAGCTATTTCTAGATATTGCAACAAGTAAACCAATAGAGAACCAATTATATTTATTTTTTAATAGTCCAATTTAAACAAAGAACCTATTTCAGCATCTGAACACCATAACAAGAAAATCAAATATAATTTTAATAAGTTATCAGGCATGCATAATAACCTTGTCTGTGGGCAGTCTTGTCAGAGTGACTGCAAGAAACTATACTGGAACAGTGCAAATGTGCATAGACTATCGAGCATTGAAACATTCATGATGAATATACTGCTCTGAGAATATTTTGAGAGTATAAACTTTCTGGTTTTTGGTTAACAGAAACTTTTAGTTTTTCTGGTTTCGATTTGAGGAGCAAAGGCACATCACTGCAGAATTATAGAGATTAACAAAAAGAACGGTGGGTGCCATAAATTTGCCTAGAAGGTAGTTTGAAGTGCAGGAGGAGAGACTCTTAAAAGTCTTGGATGTGCTTTTAAGAGGCAGAGTTGAAGATTTCACTAGACCCGTGCTAGTTGTGTCAACAAAAGGTTCATGGGGTACAATGTGTCATCAGAAAGCACTTTAGCTAATCCAGCTAAATCAAAGGTGATCAGTGACAGCCCACCTGGTCAATGACATTTCTTGAGTTCAGTGGTTATTACTGTAGGTTAATTGTCCATTCATTGACAGAGCTCACAAAAGGCCATTGCCCAACACTGCATGGTAAAAAAAAAACTAAGCAAAAAGAAAGCACAGAGTCTTTAAAGAGTCAGAAGTAATCAGATTTTCAATAGCCTAACACATATCCAGGTGTTAACATTTCTAGCCTTAAACAAGCTGCATATTTTTTATGTTGGTATCAGCTTATGTAACTCTCTCCACTCATTCCACCAGCCAGCCTCTCTCCACACCCTTGGCAGAGTGAACCAAGCTCTCCCCCTCAGCTGAATACTAACACCTGGTCCCTGTTACATGCTCGTCAAGCTCTCCTCATTTGCTGTGGAACATTGCACCTTCCCGTGGGATTACACCCTGCCCTTTCTGTCTTAAGTTCCTTTACATAGTGCTTTGCCTTGTTTTTGGTTTGTTGCCCGTTTATTTACTTCCTGATTTGTGTTCCATGCTTTTAGTTTATATCCTGGTACTGATAGCTTTTGTTGTTTCTACTTGTGCTTAACTTTGATTGTGATTGCTTTTCTTCATTAAATAATTATCTGCATTAGTGTTTCCAATCTCCTGAGTAAACCATCCATGACAGCTTGAAAGGACATGACTTGAGGCTACTTCTTGTACTGGGAGCATCCTGAAGGCATCAGAGTTCCAGTTCCATAATTGAGGCAATTATGGACAAATGTCATTATTACTAATATGTTTAATGTCTACCCAGGCAGTTCAGCTGTGCATTAACATCAGTGAAGGTCAAAGCCACAGTAGCTTGCAGCCCTGGCCATGTATGATTTGAATTTCGAGAACAGCATTGTGCTGAATTGTCACAAAACAAGTGGTGGAGTAAAAGTGGAAGAGTAAAAGAACATACCACAGTCTAATGCGAAATCTTTGTGTCAGGATGCCTTTATTTAAGTATCTTGTAAGCCTCTCTTACCAGTCAATCAGTTGCATGCTTCTATAGATTGTATTCCTGATATTTATTATGTTCCTTCCTATCTAGCAGCAAGAACTCTGACACAATACTGATTCTGAGTTCATAAAGAAGTGAGTTGCATTACATGCTCTGAAGTACAGAGAACAACTAAAGAGAACCCAAACTCTAAGATAGCTTTAGTTATTGAAAACCTGTGTTTAAGACTCATCATCGGTACAAAAGAAAGATTTATGGACACTAGTGTTGAAGATATTGTGTTACTGATTGTTGCAGTGGGGGCATGGCCCAGTGTCATCTGTGGGCGGAGCATTCAGGATGATTCAGTAAGCAATTGAACACACCTGTACCTCATTCTGTGTTGCCTACTTAAATTGCCTTTTTTTTTTTTTTTTTTTTTTAGCACTAAGCTACTAGATATGTAGGTGAGAAAATCCAGGAGCAAACTCTCCCATCTACTACGAGGCTAATTTAAACTTAGCAAGAGTCTGTAACTGGAAAGTGCTGTGTTAATAAATGGATCTCACATGCTACAATCTATGGCAGGTGGCTCTTCTTCAGTGTATGTGTTCCACAAGGCTAATCATGTGACATTTTATCTAGGAGAGGAGCCTTTTATGTTGGCAAATAAGGGAAACTCTTATTAAAGTGTAAAAAAAAACAAAAAACAAAAAACAAGGCTACAGAAAGAGACGGTCCTTCAAAAAAACATCCAGACTCGGCACTTTCAGCTGTAGCAGGCTGGAGGATGGCACCTAATGGGAGTAAATGGTGTGTGGAAAACATGGGGCAGGCATGTGAAAGCAATGATTCAGTAAGTGGGTGACTGGTCTAGGATGTCGTGTATGTGTGCGTGTGTGTGAGTGTTCCATGGTGTCCAGGGCATGACACAAAAGCTTCAAACTGGAGTTGTATGTTTTACTACCAAACATACCTGTATATCAAGTGAAACCTGATTAATACAAGGGAGGCTTGATGACTATGCAGTGGAGATCACTTCCTGCTTCCTAGACACATATAGGTCCAGGTGGCCTGATAGTCCAGGCTGGGTAAACTCAGCATCTCTAGTCCAGATTAATGAAATTCAGCATCTGTTTCGGCCTCTCAGTTGTATCCAGTAAGGTCACAGATACAGCTCAGTACACAGACATAACAGATTATTGAACATTGTATGTTTCTGTTTCATTCAAATATGTTTTTCTTTATATTTTGACATTGTATAGTCATTGTTTCTAACTACTACCACCCATTAATGAGAGTTTCCACATTCTAAGAACACTAACATGTCTAATATATGATTAATGATGTAAGCTCGGCAGTGATGAATCTTTTGGCTTTGCCAGCTTTGTCTGGAGTAGATATTCCATGAGGGAGAGAGAAGCAGACAGTTAATAGGGAGGAGAGGACACTGTTCTGAGGTTTTCATAATAATTCCACATTCCATCATTTTTGATCAGTTATCAGTTAATATGATCACACAGAATCAGTGGTAGTCTTGGGGTTGGGAAATTTAATCACAGAGTCATCTCCTCCTGCTCTCCTGAGATACCACAAACATATCTGCCTTGTTCTTCCAATGACATGCATTAATAAAACAGTTATAGAAGCTCTTGGTCAAAGGAACAAAAAAGTGTTGTATATCTTATATTTGAAGAGATTCCTGGCATTATTTGGAAAGTGAAAACAGCTAGTGTTTAAAACCTCAGATAGACCTCCCTTTTTATGCTGTACACAAATGTTTAATTCAAATATGTGTATAGTTGTCATTGTCACCACAGCTGTTACAAAATAGCTTTACTAGAATCCAGGTCCTTCTCCCTAATGAGCAAACAGTGGTAAGGATAATCTCCCTAAGAGCAAAGTGAAGAAATCTAGAGGAATTGAGTCTCCAAAGGGAAATCTGTCATCCTCTGGTCAACACCAGATGTAAAACTAAAAAAACTAAAGTTATTTTTTTGTGACAAAGTGAATATAGAGTGAGCATAAGAAACATCTTTTGACATTCACAATCAACCTGTCTTCAGTATAGCTTGAGGCAGTCAGCCTTTGATGAGAAAACAGGAGCTGCTGCTCAGGAACAAACACAAAGTTTCATGATGAAAAAACGACAGAAAGACAAACACGACAAAGAAACAAACAGGCAAGAAACAGGCAACAGACTAGGAAATTGGGAATACAACACATGCACCAATAAACACAGGTGAGCATGTACAGTGCACAGATAGTCCAGCATTTATTTACATGTATGGTAATGAGTCGGGGAGCAAACAGCAGGTGTCAGTACTCAGGAGAGGTGAAGTGTTGGAAACGCACTGCCGGGGGCAGTCCCCTGACAGAGGCTAATGATAGAGATTATGCACGTGCAGGGTTGCCACGGAATCTGTGCAAGTGTTTGGCTAGTGTGTTCTTGTGCAAGGTGCATCAGATCTGGTTTCATTCTATAAAGGAAACTCCACTTTATTGTGCAATGAAGCAGCTTCTACATCGTGAAGTGACATCATCATCAAAGCAATAATGGCTGCTAAGTTCTTTATTATAGTGTGAGGATTACACATTTTGATTGTCAGTTTATGGACCCCGGTCCAGCCTTGTGAAAAGAAACAACTATGACCCGAGTCGGCAAATGAAGAGGAGAATAATAATCTTAAGAACATGAATCAGAGGCTAATGTGATACCACATGAATAAAAGCATGAATGCTTAATGTCAACAACTTTTATTAATGAGAAGAGTTCAGAGGTTAACTGAAGGCTATGAAGTGGAAACTCAATGTGCACCCCAAGAGCCCACAGTAAATCACAACCTATCAGACTGACAGGACGAGAAGTTGACACTGGGAATGAGTGTATGCATGAACGGGATCCATATTGGACATGTAAGGGCTCTGAAATCAATAATGGAGTTTCTATCACAGAGGCCGAAAACATTAAAAGAGACGGTGCATCACAGGGATAGTGACTGGTATAGAGCAAAGGCTTTTAAGGAGACTGAGATGCACTAGTATTGACTAAAAAGAATACTGGACAGTTCAGAATTGAGGGGGTTATCATGGGCCTTTGCTCTGGGCTAAGGGGCAGAGGCACCAACTCATCTGAAGATGTGATTACCTATGATCCTCCCACTTCGTTCTATTTCAGAATTGAATAGCTGACCATAGCCTGCACTGATGAGAGAGTGCTCTACTTTCTTTCTCCTTTGTGGGGAGTGTTATTGGCTGTGTCTGTTGACCATATAATCAAAAAAAAAAAAAAAAGGTTTGCCAGGTTTGATGGGCATTGTGGCAAGGCACTGCTGCTGTTGCTATGGTGCAGAAGGCTGATAAAACACTACCTGTGCCTGCCGAGATTGGTTTTTGTCCTTTTCCTCCAACTGTCGCTATGCATATTTCGCGTGTCGTCCAGCATGGCCTCTTCCTATGAAATGCAGGCGGTTTTTGCATTGTTTTCTTATAGCAAACAGGGTGTGTATCATCGGGTTGTCTTTTCACAGAGTCTCATGGCAGCAGGTGTCGTGACGCCTGAGTAAGCAGAAATCACACGGTTAAGTGTCACACGGTAATCATAAGCTGCACACTGCATGTAACCTTAGTTATATAACCAGTCTTGACCCATAGACTAAAGTACGCCTTCATATGGCCCCATATAAGCCCAAGTGTCATTAGAGCCATACAGAAGTGTGCACCTCAGGGGTCAGGGAGGATTTTTATCTAAAATTTTTCTCAGCTGTTGAGGAAACACAAATAGTTGCAGGCTAACCTGGTTGACTTGTGTGTGGGTTTGGATAATGCAAGAGTGGAACCAAAAGAGGCAAGAATCATCTCTGAGCCGATATGAAACTTGAATTTCCTCCTTCTGCTCCTTATTCCTTCTATAATCCCTTGGATAGTGTTAACTTCTGAGTGGCTGATCCAGTGAGATAATGAGGATCATTTTGATGGGAACTTTTACTGTTTGAGCCATTGTAGTTGTGTGAGCAGTAGAAGCCATCAGCCTCTCAATATCATGAAGGCTTTGCTGCTCTCTGTAAAATAGTCTGCACTAATGTTTTGAGGTTTTTTGTTGTAGAGAACTTGTAATATTTCCCTGCTTACTTATAATAGGAACATACCACCAGTATATCGATGGGTTTTAATATAGACAACCACCCCCCCACACACACACCCCTACCCAATTAAAATGCTTTACTTTAGCTGGACTAGTTATATTTGGAAACAGTGATACTACTTCATCACAGTCTGTGTTGCCAGTGCCCATTGACTGTTACTAGATGGCTACATGGTTTGTTAGTAGTGATTTGGGAATACTGAAAGAGATTTTTTTTTTTAAGTATACAAATACAAACTGTAGGGAGGAATGGCAATAAACTTGGCCTGGCTGAACTCCCACTCATTAAAGATGTTCAAGTGGTCACACAGTGCACTGCAGTAATGAGACAGCTGAGACGATCATTAGGGTCTCTTTTCCATAAGTCCTGCATTTGCAAGGCCAACTGTATTGTATATGATCCCTCTTACATCTCTTCCAGGCTCTTCACTGTACTGCCAAAGTGGAGGGCACTGGAGCATCCTAGTCATCATCTTATCACTGGCAGACACAAAAACAGCTTCTTCCTGGATACAGTCAGACTATTTAACACTCTGTTGCATCCCATTACCCACTTGGACTAATTATGGGATCTTCCATCATTACCAGAACTGTAAAGACCCATTCCATCACCTCTACACCTCTTTAGTACATTACTGCACACAGTATTGTGCCTTTACATACATTTGTTGTTGTCCACATCCCTGTATTTTCTGTAAATCTGCCAAAACAGACTATAGTTTTTACAGTTTAGAGAAAATAGTCTACCCTGTTACATAACTGTGCAACTATCTCTAATAGTTATTTCCACTCTTCCTTACCTGGCACATAACCCAGACACCAAATGTACTTTAGGTTGTCCTGTGTAGTCAGTGATCCCTGTCACGACTCTCACTATCTGCTCTATTTAATCACTTATGTATTTATAGTATTTATTGTGATATTTCCCCCTTACTCTGCACTGGCCTCGCTCTGTTATGCATTTGCCCTCATGCAGTCCTGTGATCTTGTTATTTGTTGCATGGTCCAGAAGACCATTTCATTTCATTTGATATTCAATTCCAATGTATACAAACTGTATGGAGGAATAGCAATAAACTAGACCTGACCTGCCTTAACTTTCATTCACTGAAGACAGCGGTAATCTTTCAGTACAATAGGATGAATAGGAAGTGGGCAGCCACCACCCGTTTGCAATTTTTCGCACTGTGGCATTGAAATAACAGAGCTGTAATAAGAATAATACTGATAAAGAGTCAGTCCTAAAGGCTTTTGTATGGCACTAGAATTAGACCCAACACAATTGCACATTTGGTAGTTAGGGCTTTAGAATGGAGAGTGTATTGCTTTCTAACTCTGTTCAAGGAGTTATACCCTGAGCATCTTCTACCAGCAGTGGGAGGCACATAACATTTGAACCAACTCTGCATGCACCATATGCGCCAAGCATGAGGAGAAAACTAATTTTCTAAAGGGAAAATGGCTAGGCAGTTGAAAGTACTAAGATTAGCTTTCATACATTAGCTTTCATGCACTGTAATTAAAAACTGCTTCATGTCCAATCCAGAGCAAAAGAGGTTTTATAACAGCAGAGCAGCTACTATTTTTGACATACTAATATCTACAAAGAAAATCTTTCCAGCTACACTATACTCATTATTTAACTAATATACTTTACTCATCTGTCTCCTTACTGCATTCAGCTTTTCTTTCTCTTGCTCTTTTTCTCCTTGTTTGCCATCCTTAGAGAAAAGCCACACCTGCACCTAAGCAGAAACAAGTTACCATGTTTATTTCAGGTGTCAGACACTGTGAAGGCCATATGTTCATGTTGCGGCCTCCTTATGTCTCAGAAACTCTCTTGCATTTCCCATCTTTACCACAAAAGAAATGCATTTTTTTTTTGTAGAAGAAAAAAAACACTGCCCACAAAAGAAAGTGGAAAGAGAGCAGGCACAAATTCCACTTCTCCAGTAATCCATCAAGGAAACAGACCTTTCGCTCCCAAATGAAAATGTCACAATATGTTTACGGTTGAGGTGTGGAAAGTTCAATGAAAACATGTCAGTGGAACTCAGCCCAGAATCAAAACTGCACTGTCTACGAAAATCTGCCTCTTTAGCGGTGCATTCATGCCAGCAAGCCATTGTCTTGTGCCAGATTGTTAGCGCATTTAATTAATACGAAAACAATGACAGACACAGATTTGCAGCAGTAGCAAAAGATAATTCCTCAGCATCTATTGGCCATATTTTCATATACTGTATTTGGCTAATGAGATTTGGTTCTGGCTCTGGCTCTGAAGAAATATGGCTGGGTTTTAATGATGCTCGCTGTAGCAGTGCACTGGACTCTTTACCTTTCTGTGTCCGTTTTACTTACACATCTGTCTCTCTATTTGAGACATGCATCTGTCATTCATCTTCATACGCAATCAGGGATGACGTATTTGGGTGGCGACATTAAATATTGCCATTTTCAGATTGGAGGCCTTATAAGCAGGTTATCTAATAGTGGTTAGAATTTGAACAATAGGGCTGGTTTAGCCATAACCCTATCAGATATATGGATTTGATTTGAATTTATGCTCTAAAATTAATTTTGTCAATAGTTATATTTTCTGTTTCTGGTCATATTAAATTCTCTTAATTGTAGAATCCACTTATTCTGAGGTAATAAATGGATTAAAAAACTTAAATAACACTGCTTATACTGTTGTTTGGAAGAACATGCACCTGTCATTGATCTCTCTTTATATGCAATCAGGGAGGTTGTATTTGGATGGTGAAAATAAATTTAAACAATAGGGATAGTCTAATCCTAATCCCAACAGATATATAGTGTACTTTGTTAGAACACTATAAAATCCACATTAACTCGTATGTCACTATAGATCATCTAGTTGTGTAGAGAAAGAAAGTTTATTTAGTTTAGCTGAAGTGGGGGAGACATTTTATGTTTGCTTAATTTCATATGGAACACTGCATAAATCAACTAACGTGTATCTTATGTAAAATAAATAACGTATACCATTACACTAACTAGGCCCCTAAAGTATCAAGGTAGAAAAAATATAAATTTTGAAGCTTGAAACATGGACATGTTTACCTGCATTTTAACCATATTATCCCTTAACAAGATGACACTGAATAAAATATTATTTTGCTGTATATTATTGCTTGTTATAAACATAATATAGATATCATATTATAGCTGCAAGAACAGCTTGTTTTTCAAACATGATAGAAAACTATTTTTAAAAAGCTTATTATTTAATATAGAATCTAAATGGTCAGACAGTTGTCGATTCTCAGTTCAAACCCTGATTGCAATATATTTTCAGGCTTACTGAGTAAAAAATAGATATTAAACGGTATAATTCAGCAGCAGGCTGCCAGTAATCCATTATATCAGCTCCTAATGATAGGAGGCCTCATATTTCTGTCTCATTGGGTATAACAGTCATTTGTCATTACTAAAATGTGACTAATTCATTTTTAAATGTTATTCAAATTTGTATCAGTGACAGACCTATTCTTATGACTACAATAGGCCATGCACATTTTATAGTGCTCTACCTTAACAATAAACAATAAACACAGGACAAGCAAATAGCAATAATTTAACTGACATCTGCGACTGACTGCTACATCCCAGTCTCAACCATATATTATTATATACTTGTGTTAACAAAGTCATTTTCCATTACATAATGCATTGACTTTTAGTGAAATCCTTATCAGATTACGATCCTTTGGTGCCAATACAATGTCTTCAATGAGAAAATTAACTTTCACAATAATGTCCATTTCATGATTAAAAACAGAGTCTTGTTTTTTGACAACTGTTTGTCCATAGCCACCCAGTATGCCAATGGTACCTTTTTTTTTTTTTTTACCACAGTTGGTTTCATTGTACCTTCAGTGCCGTTTTTGTGCAAAGCCACATGCCAGAAGCAAATAAAATTGGTCTGTGGTTTATCTCCCAGAAGAAATATATGCCATTGTATATTTCTTTGAATTCACTTTCGTTTCTTCAGCAAAGATAGTGTCATGGTACGGCGGGCACCCGCACGCAGAGACACGCCCACCAACAGCACACACCCCCAATTACGCCTTTCCAATTCCCCTGTTTATCGCACACAGTTGCCTATCATATTCCCTAGCATCACCTCCCTTTATAAGCCCATAGGTCCTGCCGCACATCGCTGCACGTTTGCCTGGCTATGACTACAGAAGCTTGTCTGCGATACGAACTCAAGTTGAAGCGTCTTGCGAAGTTATTTCTTTATTATTCGTTTCTGTTTTCGACAGCAGTGTTTCTCGCTGCGTGCTTGTTACTTTATGGAGAATAAAGCTTCTTCCACTCCAGTACCACCCTCCGCTCCTTTACTAGCTTTTCAACACATTGCACAATGTTAGCATGCATGTGTACTTTAGGCAGGGTGCACTATAAAAGAGAAACTACATCTGGGAAACAATAAAAGCCAGTAGTGCATAAATGAGTATCTGTAGTAAGATACTTTAAAAAAATCCATATTTGACAGGTTACTGGGCACCCTTGACCTAGTCCATCCACATACTCAGCTCGGTATTATTTAGGTCACTTCTGGAATAATCAGTTAGTAGCTACGGGGCCTTTACTAAATATATATTCATTTGTCAGTGGAAAACGTCCCAATAATTTTGAGCTTTTGAGCCATTCGTTAAGAAAGCTTTTAAATCATTTTGCCACGTTAAACTTCACTGGACCATTTTGCTAACAAATTAAAGCACAACAACTGATTCTTTTGAGAGCATATTTAATAATTTAATTGTTTTATTGTCCTTGTGATGTTTTTCTTTCTTATTCTCTTCATCAGTCTTGTTACTGTGCTCCCTGGCATCCTCCACTATGAAGAACCAGATCTGGCTATTAAAAATAAATAAATTAATAAGTCAATTACAAAATAATGGGTTAAAATAGTAATAAAATAAAATAATTATTTTTTAAATTCACAAATGTATATTGGATTTCATTCAATCTTTATTTTTATATTTACATATTTTTCTGTTCATTTTCATATAACACAGTAAAACACAGCAGTTAAATGTAGAGAGAGAGAAAGCAGAACGGTAGAGGATTTTGGAGAGCAGGCTACAACATGCTGGTGCAATAGTCTTGGTCTGATTTTCTTGCACGGTAATTGTTCACCATGATGAAACAGTGCAACTCAAGTAAGAAACATGGTAAACTGGTGGGTAAGATTTTGAGTTACACACATTTTGCTGGTTTTGTTTTATTATATGCCTGTTATGCCTGTTATACGAGATTAACTGGATGTCTGTTTAAGCCCATATACAGTATGACAAGCAATTATAACTTAAAGAGAGAAACACTCTGTTATTTATCTGATGTCAATTAGATAAAATGGGCTATACAGTAAGTGATCACTTTATTAGTTACAACAACTCCATAGACATCTATCCATCCATTTTCTACTCTTTATCTGAGTCCGAGTCACGGAGGGCAGCAGCCTAAGCAAAGATGCCCAGAACATGTGAGAGGCTCTCTCTGAGGTGGGAATTGAACTCATTACAGACTTCCACTGTCACTACACATTTAGTCCCACAAAATATGTCTGGCACTAAATATGTATAGCTCCACACATCTTTTTACCTACGTGTCTGAAGCATATTGCCTCAGATCAGTTGACACAACCACAAAGTCAATTACAGACCTTTGTGTTTGAACATAATGTTAGTTATGGACAAACCATGGCTAGCATGGTCCAGTAACTTTGGGTTCAGATCAGGCATTCCGTGAGAGACCACCCAGGAATTTGGTTCAAGAGCCCACACTATGTGTAGAAGTGAGCCTAGCTTAATCTTGCTACTATATCTCAACCTCACACAGCAACTTCAACTACTTAATTCCTTAACAGCAAAAATGTGCTAGGATGACTAATCCAAGGTGAATAACAGGCCTGTAACAGATGGGTTTCGGACACATTTGTAGTCATTGAGTCCAGACTGTAAAACTAATCTACACAAGCATCTGGTTAATTTTCCTATGATGTACCATGTTAACAAGTTTAACATCTGACAATTTTCTTGCTCTATTGTGTTTTTTATTTCTTATTTTGTTCTTATTGTTTATTTTATTTTTATTGTGGTATATTGTGTCAACCAAAGAATATTTATAGTAATTGTTTCCACTTGAGAACTCTTCCTCATGCTCATCTTATGGTGTTTTTCCTTACCACTACTGCCTTTGGCTTGTTCACTGGGGGCTTCGACCCAGACATGTTAGTGCTTAGCTACATAAATAAATTTGACTTACCTTGACCTTTTGTTATATTCTACCTCTTATGTTCTACATAACAAGAGCCAGTTTCCATTTCCATGGTCTGTAGCACCAAGGATTTCTCTGCACTTGCCCTATCCCTGAGTAAGACTCTGCACTGCGCCCTATTGTGCATATTGTTGGTCGTAGCCCTACATGCTCCTCACACACTACTTCTTCAGGTTGAAACTGATATCAGGCACTTGCCAACAAATAATACTCTTAAAGCGAATGTCAAGGGGTAGAGCCCAGTAACCCATTTGCTGACGGTATGCCTGATTCTCTTGTCCTCTTCTTCTGTTTTAACCAGGAAGGGTTATTCGTTTAATCACAATAAGGATCTAGAAACATATAAATCAACACCACATGAACAGAACAAGGATTTCTCCTGTGGTGTTGATTTTATGTTTCTAGATCTTGTCACTCAAAAGGAAATTCCAAAGTTTAGGACCATAGTAAGGAAAGGTTATTTCACCATTCCTTGGAAGTTGGAGTTGAAATATCCTGGTTGGTGAAGGAGGAAGGAAGCAGGAGGCAGAGTTTTCCAGAGAGCTCATTTGTTTTTTGTTTTTGTCTAAATCAACTAACCTCATCAGGCAGTGGCTTCTGCATGACGTTTTTTCTTTTGCTTTTCAGAAGAGGAAGGCTCAGCACACACTCTCTGTATTTGACTGGGAGAAAAGTCAGCATATAAATTATCATTTCTAATCCACATCTGCAACCAATTTTAATTACCTTCACCCAGATCAATTCTGAAAATCCTGAGGTCTTTGGAAGACCAGAAAAAAGAGTGTTACAGTAGGCCAGAAGAACTGACACAAGCATAATTTTTTTACTTTGAGCTGTTCAGAATATCATGGACCTTGGACATATTTCTCAAGTGATAGAATGCAGTCTTACAAGAATTACTTATATGCTTTTTAAAGTTAAAATAGCTGTTGAAAGTATCGGCCAGAATTTTGATAGACATTTTAGACTTCACAGATAGGGAGACTGAATGTGCCAGTGCAGCTTAATTCGCTATCCCCTGTAACAAGAAATTCACTTTAGTTTTTGTTCGGCTGGAAAAAGTTGTTACACATCCAAGGTCATATGCCCTTTCTCTTAGCTAGGGATAGGCTAGGGACAAATACAGTTGTGTATCATCTACATACTAATGGATAAATAAAAATGTATTAATTATTCTGCCTAACAGGAGAATTTATAAACAGTGTCAGTTCCAGCATCTAACCTTGAGGGCCTCCACAAGACTAAGCAAGACACTTGGATAAAGTGTCTCAAGTGCAACATGATATTTGTGCTGGTCAGGTAGCGTCGCGGTGGCCGCCCTGGCCGCCTCCCCTGTCTCGTTTCTGTGTGGGTGTGTCCGTGTGTGGGTGTGTCTGTGTTCGTTGGTGTGATGTGGATGTTCGTGATGGCTTGTCAGTATTCGTGAGTGATTGTTAACGTTACTCGTATCACCTGTGTCTCGTCAGGGTGTGTGTATATAAGCGTGTGCATGTCACTAGGTCCTTGTCGGTCTATGTTTGGTTTGTGACTCGTCGTTGTCCATGGTTATCGTTGGTAAGCGTTGTTTCCGTTTGTTTCTGTTTAACGAAACCGAAAATAAAACGAAAATAAAACGTACGTTGGAGTCGTGTCGCTTTCTACAGCTCCCCGCACCTCCGACGTAGGTTTGCAAACAATTTTAAATAGAGACAAAAGAGTTAAACCAGTCTTGTTGAAAAGAGGTGGTATTTTGTGCTCAACTAATCAAAAGGACTATATCTAAAAGAACCAGTATAAATGGGCTACCTGTACATTAATTCACTCTAAAATCTTTAAAAATGTCAAGAAATGCTGCTTATGTGTGGTGACGCACTCAAAAGCCAGATGAGAATACCTCACTCAAATTATTAGAACTAATCAAAAAATGAATAGAAACCACTTTTTAAGTGATTGTCCTATTTGGAATAGGTCTATAGTTCCAGAGAGCAGAGGAGATAAGAGCTGTTTTAGATTGTGCAAAAAATCCTTGTTGAAATGACTGACTGCAATGCCCAGAATGTCCCTGTAGAATAAGCCAAACACTTGTTTAAAAAAAAATTCTGTAGGTAGAGGATTAAGAAGGCAGCCTAATGGTGTCGAGGATGGGAAAACTCTGTAGCATATTTTTCATGATGAGAATGCAGATGAAAAGCTTCTTGCCTTGCTGTTGACAGGAAGGTGTAAGACCTGTCAAATATTTGCCATTCTGTCCATAATAGAAAGTATTTTACTAAATATTTGAAAAAATGATCACATTTGTCATTTGAGAGTTCTGATAAAGCCTATTGATTATGATAAATAAATCATAATAAATTCCTGGCTTTTTAACTTAATTGTTCAACAATTATTTGAATATAATCATTGTGGAAGTTTAGTTTACTTTTTATTTAGTTTTCCTGTCTTTTTGGTTTTAATTTAGTTTGAGTTCCTCCTTGAGGCTTTTAAATGTTTAAACACTGACTTTTTAAAGAGGGCATCAGTATTATCACATTCATTATGTTTCTAAGTAGTAAATCTAAGTAGGCTGTCACAGGAGGAGATGGAAGAGGGAGGAGGAAGAGAAGACATCTGTGAAACTTCCCACTGAATCATCAGTAAAATATTGCTTGCTAATGACAACGGGTTGAGTGTTAGATGTCTGCGGAGACTCTCCTGTAGAGGTAGGGCCTGATGTAGAATCCAAAGTTCATGTGCCATAACAGCATCCCCAAATATAAAGGTAAGGCTAACAGTGACATGTTGGTATTAGTCCCATTCCATGGAACGGGGATGTTTGTGGATACAGATTCATCGACCATCTGAGACAGCAGAACTAGTACTAATGCACATCATGACTTATAGAATGTAGTGTGGAAATCCTCTCGTAGTTCATTAATCTTTTTGCAAATGTTGTTCTTAGACCAGTCACCTGGCAGTATTAATGAGTATCATAGTTTCAGTACTGCACAAGAGAACTTGAATTAGATTATTAATACCTAAAACGTAATTTACCATAAGACTATCTTCTAGAGTATTCCAGCTTTGAGTACAAGAATTCAGGTCTATCTGGGCTACACTAGATATTCCAAGTATCCCTAAGCACTTTGTAAGTCGCTCTGGATAAGGGCGTCTGCCAAATGCCGTAAATGTAAATGTAAATGTGATGTCCACCCTGGCCCTCTTACCAACTCTGCTGAAACAGATGTCAGCATACCTGTGCACGATTTAAGTTTTGAGGACTTCTGTTCTCGTAACAATTTGGGCTTCTTGCATATTAACTCAAGAAGTCTTTTACCTAAATTAGACCAGCTTAAAGTATAGGTTGAAGGCACGAAACCAGATGTCTTAGTAGTCACTGAAACATGGCTACGTAAGACTGTTGCTTATCCTGATGTAAATATGGCAGGTTACAATATGTTTTGACAGGATAGGTTGTCTAAGGGTGGAGGGGTGGCAATTTATGCTAAACAATACCTTCAGTGTTCAGTTGCCCTGGCCAAGTCTGTTCCCAAACAGTTTGAATTGCTAATTCTTAATATCAAGTTATCAAACAATTTCTCTCTCTCAGTGGCTGGGTGCTATCGTCCTCCATCAGCACCTGCCTGTACATTACTGACACT
>JAOYMR010000010.1:5202953-5219736 GCA_025802075.1 Tenebrosternarchus preto | reverse complement strand
TACCATGGTCACAGGTTCCTTTTCTGTTTCTGTGACATCTCATTTGTCTAAAAGTGTTTTGTTGAGTTTTTAAATTAGTTTTCCTTTTGGAACAGTCGTAAGCTTTCAGTGATGAAACAGTAATAGGGTGTTATGAAGTGTCAAATATATAAATGAAAATTCAGAAGTTAATGGCTTACACATGAGGTTCTCTACTTTTGCTTCACAATTACACACACAAATTGCTCTGACTGGGAACTGGGACATCTTTTCACCGTCCAAGGGAGAATTTGTTGTGCATTTGCATCCTCTTCACAACTCCTGTCATGCCACCACCCACAGGCATATAGGCTCCAAAAATGTATAGGTTTTTGTATACTTCTGTTGGTCTTATTTATTCTTGAAAAGCTGCTTTTCTGAGGAGTAGCAGACCTGAATGTCTTGGTGGAACCTTACTATGAATTGAGGAAATGTCTTTAGTGCCCAAACACATCATGCATGCAAGCTGCATAACTAACTGGAGAATTTATATTCAACTTTTGAATTAAAATATCAAATTAGGATGTCTATAAAACTTGCCCTATAGTCTGGCGCAGTTTAAAATAATTATGGGTGTACAAAGGGAAAAAAAACACCCTACATTAGGGCAACATTAAACTTTGAACCTTGAAGGTCTCTATTTGAATTTAGTAAACCTTGAGGGACTTTTTAATTAATTTTAAGAACTTCTATGTGACCTTCATTTATAGTCTTAAGAGTTCACTCTGCTCTAGTGTTACTCATGGAAAGTTTTCTTTAATGAATCTAGAAGAATGTTACCTTTTAGTACCCATTTCCCACTTACTGCATTTATAGTAATTAATGGACAATGTGTGCACATTTAACTTTGCTTTCGGTTTATTGTATGTCAAATATAGTAATGATAAACTAATAACCACCTGGAATTATTTCGTAAACTGCCTTCTTGATAATGCGACTCTGCAAATTTGAATGTTTTTCACCAAATCTGCAGATGTTACATAAAAATAAATGTCAGTAAAGATAAACTATAAATCCTGGCAGGGAAATATGGTAGAGAAACATTATCCTATATATCAAAATGGTGCATAAAATATCTAGATAAAAAGTCCCCCCCCCCCCCCATCACATACTGCACAGGAGTGAAAGTGAATTCACTGCACATTTATAGGTGTCAAATTCTGAGTCATGTGTGTATATATATCTCACAGCATCTATGATAAGCGCTTATAGAGAGATGAGAATGATGAGAGAGCTGTCTTCAGCAGGTGCGTGTGTGGCTGATAGGAACCAAAGTACAGTAGTGTTGGCTCTAAAGTCTGATGGAGACAAACCTGCAGGAACACAGAGGAGCTGTCATGACTGCCAGAGGACTGCAAGACTTTTCTTATTACAGTCCCGAGTGACAGTTTCTCGAGACTAATTCCTTTGTCCAATTAGATCAGACCATTGCTAATATGAGTCAGTCACTGTTACCCCATCCATCCGACGTTCCCATTTATCAATTAGTGCACTTTATTGCTCAGTCTTTGTCCTTGACTGCAGGGGTAATAAGCCTGACTAATTCTCCTCATGTAACCACTAGAGCTTTTCTAGATTCGACAGATAACGTTCTGCTGAGTGTGCACGTCGCCCCGGAGTCATCCGCCCTCTGGCCACCGCCTGTCAGAGTCTCATTCTCTCTCTTTCACTCTACCACATCCAATTCTATCTTTCCCCTGCCTTCATCTGCCCTTGATGTAGTCCCTCTATATCTCAAATTATATCTGTCTTGTTCAGACTGAATCAGAGAGAAAGTAATGAGTGAGTGCACAGAGGAAAAGTGCTTATCTACTAGCTGGGAGCACTGGTCACTGGTGGAGAATTACTGAAACAGTTCTTCTATTTTTCTCTCATTTTGTAATGCGAGAAACAGCTGAATGGGAACAAATAAGACAATGAGCACAAGGCCAACTAACACTGAAGACAACAAATAAACAAGCCTCTTTATAACACCAGCTATTACTCTACTTCCCTTTCAGCTGGGTTTCAAACACTCTTCTGTAGGTGTACCTTTAGTAAAGTCATTACCTATTTTTTATGATTCTAAGCACTAGTTGGAAAGACGGGTCCTTTTAAGGATAGACGGAGCAGTCCAGCCTGCCCTAGTCTGCTGGGTTCCTCTTTGTGCCACAGGCTCAGCCAGACTTTAAGGTCAGTGCTTTTATGTCTCCATAAATCTGTTACATAGCTGCTCACTATCTCTCAGGGTGGGGTGCAGCATAAGGGCAGTCATTTCCACCAAAGAAAGGGGTCTTCGAAGGAAGACGAAGGTTACTACTTCTACAATTCTAGTGCTGTAGCACCATTTGTCATTTGGAGTTCCTTTGCCATGCCTTCCCATGAGAGAGAGAGAGAGAGAGAGAGAGAGAGAAAACGGTTGAGATCATCAAGGACTCAGACACACACATTCACAAAATGTTTTCTAGTTCTCTAGTCCATTTGATAGTGTAATGGTATAAATGAGACATGTCATTGAAGAGCTGCACAAACTGTACAAGTTGCTGTCAGTACAGGCCTTCAAAGCCATAGTAGACCATAGCCACACAGCTGTAATTCAGGCTCGCATGGCTTGAATCTCTTGCTGTAACTCTCACAATTCACCAACTGAACTCTGAGAAATGTGGCACATCATTCTTAAAGCCTTGACCACTGGGTTCTGGGATTCCATAAAATCAAAGCACATCAAACAGGATTCCTTCTTAATGGAATCAAAAGGCTTGCTAAAATCAATAAATGTAGTTCACAAGAGAACTAGTGGTCATGAAATCTTTCTCTTCTTTGCAAGGGAACTAGTTCAACAAAGGCAAAGAAGTCATGGCTGTGGGTTCATTCCATTAGTAGGTTTAGACAATGCCGCAGTGATTTCACCATTTAGTTCAACAGCTAAGAGCTGGACTTAACTAGATAACAATCGAGGTTAATCATTTTCAAACTGTGTCTTTACTGACAACCTGGTTATAATAATATTAATATATACTTTATTGTCCCATAGGGAAATTTATCCCATAGGCTGACGAGCAGTCCGTCAATGTCTGCATTCACTGACATTTGGATAGACTATATAAAGGTGAAGACACCTTTATTCATGTCTGTGGGGCAGGATGGATGAATCTGCCCGCATGCTTATAACTCTTCATAACAAGCATCTTTCCTCAGTTCTTATGCTCTTCACCTGGCTAAGAACACATCACATCTCTCTTAGCCAATCAAATGTTAGTTAGCATTTATGACTTTTTTTTTACAGTTCCAAAGAATGGTCACATCCACCTGCTGGTAAGTCTTTTCATGTATCTCTGTTTAAAACATTTCACTTTGCTTTACAAGTCTCTGAGTTAGCATGGTGCTCACAGGTAACACCTTCTCAAGACAGCAAGACTATCTTATGTCCCTGTCCTCTGGGCTGTGAGTTTGCACTTCAAAAGAAGGACCAGTATGAGGTATCCCCTCAGAAAACCCTTAGGCAAGCAGGGATATATCGCAAAGTATGTTTTCTCTCCAGAAAAGCCAAATGGATAATCTCATAAGACTGCTCTGCTCCCTGCTTTGGCATCTGCTAAGTGTGTGAATGATCTCTATACATCTTCAGTGCAGCCTTTACATACGCAGTCTGCAATAGGCAATTGTAAAGTTATGCTGTGGTCTAGTGTAGCATACATGCCAAATACTATGCCTATAACAGACAGCTCTCCAGCTTTTGACCTGTTTTCTTTGTCTTCTCTTCCACTGGAATCTGGAGAACACCAAATACTGCACATGGTATTTCCTGTGCATGCACTGCATTCATATATCAGTTGTACCCAGGGCTTCTGGACATGTGACAAGCTGTTTGTTTTACCAACCCAGCCATGCCATAGTATTATCTAAACAGAGCCCCACTCACTGGACTGTGGCTTACAGCAGTATGGGTCTAGCGTTGCCTGAAAGAATATGGGCCCATTCTACAAGAGGAACTGCCATGTCATGGGCCCTTTTTAAGGTTGTACTTTTATCATATAAATACAATGGCTTCTTTGGTAGCACACACTTGTCTCTGTTGTGTGTGTGTGTGAGTGTGTGTGTCGCTCTCTCTCTCTCTCTCTCTCTCTCTCTCATATAATATAATATAAAACATGATAGAAGATACTTCAGAACAGTCTCCCTAAAAGTTCCAGTTTTTGCTTAGGGAGGTCATACTAAATACTGACTTTTGCCTGTAGAGGCCATTTCATTCTGAAAATTGTGTGATCTTTAATGTGGTTTTTATTTTGTATGCAGTATTTTAAAAAAAAAAAGAAAAACCCACAAAAAACCCACACTTTCTTTAAGATACAGGGGCAATAAATACAGGGGTATTTAGTATGACATCCCCTTACACTTGAGCAATAGTAGGAACCTAGGTCTTTTAAGGGTCTCTGAAGATTACCTCAGAACTTCAGAACAGTTTCCCCAAAAGAATTCAAGATGTCAAGGTGTGCTTAGTGCCAGGGGTGAAAAATGCTGATTTTTGCCTGTAGAAGCCTTTTTGTTATTTATGTATTTATTAGTTGTCTACATATTTCTTGTAGTTTCTGTTTGTATCTTAATAAAGAAACTGAGAAATAATTATTTAAGGTCATTATATCATTGCTAAAACATCAAATTTAATGGTGGCCTAAGACTTTTTTCCACAGTACTGTTTGTCTATTTTTATGCAATATGCATTACTTTATCAATACTGGAAAAATTATACATAAAATCTGGATATTATAAGGAATACAGATAAATTTTTTTCCATCTGCTCCAATCTGCTGTACAAGTTGCTGTAATAATCCACACTTTTAAAATTCTTGCTCTGTACATGCAAATATCTGAATTAGTCTAGGATGAATGAACAGCAACTTTGAGCTCAGGAAGAGTTCAAATCTATTAGAGTTAACAGCGAGAACAGTGAATTCTCTCTTAGGTATTGACATTTTCAATGAAACATACATTAGTCTCAGGAAGACTGTTTCAAAAGGGCATGTCTCATTTTGAGTTGTACTGCAGTAAAGACCTTGGGGAGAAAACCTGTGGAAGAACCGAGTTTTTTCAGTGCACATTGAATGCTATTACAGTGAAGTGGTGAGCATCTGATTGGAGATCGACACTTTCTTTGTTGCCATAAGGCCTGCAGATAATGAGGTGAATGAGGATGATCACAAATACCTTTAATCCTTATGGGCTTTTTGTCCAAGGTAAGACGTTTCAGCTATATTTCAGGGGCTATTCCATATTAAAAAAATGTACACAAGAAATCAGCAAATACTTTTCATCTGAATGGATTTAATATTTCGTTTTGTATACCACTGTGTCAGCAAATATTTCACTCCCTCTCTGTTTCGTGCTAGTAAGCATGGATATATCATTAATTAAGTGTTGTGTTGGACTTGTTCTACTCTACCTTTGGTATCTCTCAGTGATCTTATTGTGTCCAAGAAGATTTGGCATATTCATATATTTATTTGAAGGCATGTGTTTGTGTGTGTGTGTCTCTTTACACCTTAGGGTTTGAATTCCCACAGGTACATTATTTGTGTTATGCCTCCCCAGGCATAATGCTATCACTCTGAAGGAATGGCATTTGAAGTCTTCAGCTAGGTGCTTAATCTTAATAGCACACCTTCATATTTCATCTTTCCAGCTTCATCGTGTTCCCACTACACTAATACTGTCTAAAATGTGCCTACTTTCCTCCTAAAATCAGCATTGCAAAACATTTCCTGCTCTCCAGAGGCAGTTCCAACATGGACACAATTATTCTGTTCCAGCAGCTGCCAGGTGAACACAGACTTTACCAAACATGATGGAAGAGTCAATAAAAGGAGGAACACAAGAAATAGAATAAAAGAATTTTCAGTAATGAAAGGGGGTATATTTTGCTTTTGTTCTTTTTTGTTTTATTCTCAGCTGAGGGATTGTGATTACTGAGAAAAGCTCTGGTATCTTCAGTTACGCTAGTCTTTTCCTTTCAGTCTTAAACATAAGATATTTGACCTGAGGTCTATGTACCAGTTATAAATGCTATTCAAGTGATATCAGCTTTGCTGATAGACAAGAAAGTAATTTTCTTGTTCACTAAATTTGTCTGTTCAGTCCAACAATGCTTATTATTACCAAAGTAAATATTATCATCACCTCTAAATTAATTAATAAACAGCACGATGGTATTATAAACACAGTAGAAAGAGTGGTTGAAATGTTTGGTGTCGCAGTGACAGGATGTAAATTAGAAAAGGGTTTTGTTTTGATTTGCTTCACTGGTTGTTATTTGTGTAATAGGAGCCTTTATTTCCTAGGATGCAAAACAGCTTTGTTTTTTTCTATGTTTATGGCACATTGCGGAAGATACTGTAAATACTCTGGTCGAATGTAGTATTGTGGTATATTTAGAGTTGTGGTATATACAACTGCTTCACAGTTGTTCTCCTGAAGCCAGAGCTGAGCAGCTACCTGTTCCTTTCCAATGTCAGTGTACCATCTGGGAGGCATAGTGATCAGATACAACACTGAGTGTGTATTATTAATGTGTTCTCAACAACAATAACATAATCCTTGGTTTGGTTACATAACAGGCAGAAACAGTAAAACAAGGCAGATCCACAATCTAAATCAGGATCGTGCTAACTAGGTCAAAATCATTACAACACTAAAACACGGGGAAACCAAGGAACCAAGGATAACCAAGGACCATGACTCAATGAAGACACCACATTATAACACAAAAATGAATGGGTCACGCAGGTACTATATGTGCACACATGTAATCAAACAAGAAACTAGACACGGCTGAAACAAATGAAAAAGATTATCAGTGGCATAATCAGTTCAGAGACAGAGCTGGAAAGTTCCAGACAGGCATTGTAGTAAACAGCCAAACATCACTTCTCTTCTGCTCCTTCCTCAAAAGCATTTTAGTCACATTGTGCTATCATACTCTATGGCTGAACAGTCTTCTGGTCAGGACTCACAGGCCCTAGTAATGCCTTAGCTTAACAGGGGCTGCAACGTGTGGTTTTTCCCAGGCTTGTGCCAAGACAGTTCAGGATCTTGGATTACATTTACATTTAAGGCATTTAGCAGATGCTCTTATCCAGAAAGTTGCATAAGTTAGGGTTAGGTACTATAAACTTATGGTAGATGACAATGACTGTGTGTTGTTTGTGGTCATGTTTACTTCAGTAATTGCCTGCAGGGGTAAAAATTCTGTTTTTATATTAAATTAATAAAATAAAATACATATATGTGAATTCACCATCCCTACAGATTTTCAGTGTTTACATAATGCACATTTCTCTGAAAAAAAGTGTGGCATTACTATTCCATTATTCATAGTAAACAATGTGAGAAAAAAAACAATTAGATGTTTTATACTGAAAAGTGTAACCAGACAGGACTATAGTTCCTCTCTTTAGTTCAATATATTTTCGGTTTGATCCTTCCTCTTCAGACTGAGAAAGTGAAAGACAAAATAAACACTTTAAAAAATAATCAAACGTCAAAAGACTTTGACGTTCGGATTATTACATTCTTACGAGTCCGTGTATTTTGAATCATGACATTTGAATGTAAAATAAAAGTCTGTCTGTCAGATAGCCTTTTACTCGCAATGTTTATTTTGTGAATTCCTCTGGTTGCACAAATCTTCACATTATCCAACGTTATTTATAATCATTTTCAGACAATGGAGACACTATAGCAAAATCTTACTAGGTATGTGTAATCCATAAAAAGAAAAGAAAAACATTTTCAGCAGCGAATGAAGACGTTAACGTCTGCGCACACGCACCCTCTGCTAATTAGTTTGCTCGATTTGCGGCAGGGCAAGGCTAATGAGAGTCAGTGTGCGAGCGTCGTGCTGCTGTAGGGCCGTCAAGCGCAGGGGAGCAGAGCATGTGAAATCGGAGTGCAGTTTAATTAAATCTACATGTCAGACCGTGCCCTAAATGATGCCTCATCGAGTCAGACAGCAGAAGTCACAACGGTTTCCAATAAATGTCCGTGTGTCGTGCATCCGCTCAAGCAGGGCCAACAGAATCCAGATACTGGGGTGATGTGTTTTTTTCCGTGCCCACTTCCCAGTCGTGTTTGTAATGTATTCTCCACACAACCTTTATAATTGTCATCAAAGTAGAGATAATTGGAGATTGGGGTTTGCAGAATTCTACACAGAACATATTGCATTTAGTATTTGTTTAATGTCTCTAGGCATCCAATGAGAAGACCTGAAGCGTGCGGTTTGAGGAAGAAGCACTGTATTTTTCATTTGGAAGATGTGTAATCAGGTGTATGTGAGGAAAGTAAGTACTCTTGATGCTATCTCAGCTAAATTATACATTTAATGAGCGTGTAAATCATAAGTGTTCACACACTATCGGTATATTAACTAACTGTACATAAGTTTTTTGCTTTTACTATCGAAACGGGAAACAAATACACTGTGTGTGAAACTAATGGAAGCCTTCTTTGGTGTAATCGCTGCCCTGCCAGTGTCCCCAATTTCGAAGAGAAATGGACTCGTAACTGCGAGAAACTGATTATAACCTTCCTGGCTATCTCGGTTCACACACAACTGCACTTTCTCTTTCTTACACACACACACGTACATACAAACGACAACTGGCGAATTTTTTCCAGTTAGCTTTTGCACTGACCATCGCAAAGGGCGGGGAGAAAGAGGGCTGACGGCTTCTCAACATAAGCAAATTGCCAATAAATTATCCTCTCTGCCGAGGGTGAGGTGAGGGGAGGGGGAGGGGGTGGGGATACTGAAATACTGAATCAGGAGCGCAGAGGATGGGGAGGGTGGGAGGAGAGAAAGAGAGACACGAGCGTAGTTTGGTCTGACGAAGACAGGTCGGAGTGCCTGTTTCCTATTTTCCTTTACATGTGTGCATTTAACTAGTTTTAGAGAAGAAATATTTTTCTCTTGTGGGTACGTAACTCGTAACGCGTGTTGGTGTTTAGATCTCATCTACTCCTCATGCAGACATGCGGATTAAATCACCCTGAAAGCGTCAATCTCCCTTCAAAACGGATCAGCTCCCTGGACATCGGAATCAGCCAGGTAGAGTATTCTATGGTGGATTGCATTTTGTTGCAAGAGAATTCCTGACAGATTTGTGAATAATCCACAGTGTCATAAACTACACAGAACACCGTTATGTCAGACCACTGTTTGAATAGGGAGAGTGAAACATAAGCTATGTTTAAAATAAATAACAATATTAAATTAAGTTAAATCATTATTAAATAATTTCGACTTTCACTCTAAAGATTCACGGAAGCGTCATACAGAAGTGTTAGATTAGGTATGAACCATCCCTCCTGGAACTGCTCTGAGCTAAGAAATTGCCTACGTCTAGATAAAAATTTGAACTAACCTTGCTTACTCGAGTGACCCCGCTTTTGACTTGCTGTTAGAATTTATTCCGTAGGAGGCGTGGTCCGATGGAACCTTGTACGGACATGTCATTAGAAACATTTTGGAAGTGTCGGACAACCTGCTTCTGAGTCCGAAAGCAGAGCAGCAACTAACTAATCCCGCGGGGCTTTTTTATGGCACTCTCATTTCTCCGTGAATGTCAGCACTCCACGGCCATTCACTCTTTCACTACTACGGATTTGAGGTTCATTTACATTTCCACAGGCCAGAAAAAAAAGTGTTGGACCATAGTAAGTCTAAAGGAATAAGCTAGAAAACAGTTCTATCTCTTTCAACTACTGCACTGGTGTGCGTCCTACAGTAATTTCTTCTCAACTGCGTGCCATACTGCTGCAGTGTGTGCAAAGATTAAACCAGAAAAGATGCCTTCACGCTCAGCTCGTGAGGGCTCAAATACAGACTTAAACAAGCTGAAATACCTTCAAGATCTTTCAGCCTTTGTGTTTTTATCGGTACTTTGTCCCCCGATACTGCCCACTCTCCACCTCACTGCAGATGACACACACAACACTAAAAATGTTACGCTTTTATGATTAAATGTGTTGTAATTTGCAGCAGACTCTGAGATACCCTGAGGCGTATATTTTCTGTTGCTCTGCCTAGAAGTAGCTAAGATCATGCTCAACAGTTTGGAATTCAGTTGAAATTGCCATATTTTCTGTTGCTTTGCCTCTATAGTGATCTGAATGCACACTGAGATTTCTACCACTCCTCCCTTCTTATCAGAGTGGTACCATCACTCCGGCATGTCTTTCCTAAAGGCAAATGGGCACGGAACGACAGCCTACAGGACCTTGGCTAACCTCAGGCTCTCACATGCATGACATGCCATTTTGAGATACAGGATAGGACTGTCCTTGCCAATTCGTAAACCCCTGCTGGCTAATTACTGTCACCAAGTCAGTACAGACAGCTGGAAAATGTGCAGTGCAAGTGGGGGGAGCTTTCAGTGGAACTGGCTGGATGCAGGCCATTTCCCCATGACTGCTTTATCAAAGCGCTGAGGATATCTGGAAGCATGGATACAATACTTAATGCAGCTGGAAAGTCTACTAGATAGTCTGAATACTTGGGGAAGCTTTAGAGTGTGCCGAGTGTGTTGTATACATACTACTTTGGCAGGATGTGTTATTTTTGAGAGAGCACAGGATAACATAATTGTATGACTCAAAGTGCAAGATGTTTACATGATGTTAACCCAGGTTAGTGATGGTATGAGCAAGTTGAGGTGGATGCATGAAAAGATTTGACTAAGTATTTGAAGCGAATATTTTTAGCATTTTAATGTTGTAAGACTTGTATAGAATTGAATATAAGCACTTTTAGGTAGAATTCTTTGGACTTCTTGACTTCATTATTTTCTCTGTATTAATATGGGGTTATTAGACAAAACATCCACCAAACCACTACAACACCTCTCTGTTCTGCACATGGATTCAACACTGTTACTGCCTGGACTATAACCTCACTAACACCATCACTCCTCACCATCACTCCTAACGTGCTTGATAAATGGATCTAAAATTATACTTTATATAAGCATTCAAATGCGAAGCTGCGTAATATGGTACAGTGTATGCAGTGTAGCTGAAGTGACAGCTCTGGTTTGACTTCTGCTTTGTCAAGCAGCAGATTCTTACTGGCATGACAACAGTTTCAATCAGTGGTTCATCAGCACTGTTGCTGAACTGAACTGCAATCTCAACTTTTTTCAGGATATGTGCTATGTAGGCATTTCATTCTGTGACCAATTTGTCACATACCTGTGAAACAGCAGGTCAGAGACAAACATTTTTTTTTGTTTGCAGTCAGAAAGCTTGTCATAACAAATATAGCAAAATACAGCGCGTCATAATATGTACCAAGTGACTTTACTAGGTTTTGCTTAGAGCACTTTGTAGTTATTATATACTCAGGATTGTGTTTGCACAGGTAACTGTGAATCACATGCATTGTGTGCATCCCATGCAAAATATATAGATGAGGTTTATTCTACTTTCCTGAAATGGTCCATCAGTGTACAAGTGGTGTCTTTTACCAACCCACACAAGTATGTCTGACAGTTTTGGCCATGTTGAAAGCACTAGGTAGCCTGAGAGTTCTTTACCAAAATGACAGTACCTTTTTCTGAATGGAAAGCTACAGTACAGCTTGCCAGACGAAAATGTTCAGATGGCATCGTCATTGATCCTGCCTTTTAAGAACTGATAAAATAAAGTGGATAACTGAACGGTCAATGACTCTACATATATATCTAGAAGAGAAGTATCAGGCTTATGTAACCCAGCAACAGCAGTGAATACTTTACAGAGTGGAGCTGTACTTTCAGTCGTAAATGTGGCTCCAATAGAGCAAGAGAAAGTGTGAGGCAGAGTGGTGGCGAGTACAAAACAATGGGTTTCATGCAAGAACATTTTCATGTTCTTATCCTAAATTTGTTGTATTTTTGTTGTAAAGCCAGTTCATATGACTTTCTATTCCGACTCTATAAATGCTTGTAAGTTCACCAATTTGTGATAAATGACACTCGTAAACAGCTCTGTTTGTGCAACACCATGCATTCATGAGAACTGTAAATTAGCATATTTGATGGCCCAAAAGGCTAAGTAGCCCACCCAATTTATTCAAAAATGTCAAAATGCCATCTATGGGTAAAAAAAAAAGAGCAACCTTTCTGTTTTTAAAGATTGGTAAACAAATGTCTATGACTACAGCGGCATCAGTGATGGAAATAAGGCAATAAAAAGCAATCAATGGGAAAATAATGTTTTTTCACAACAGAGTTATTCACACTGTTATTTAGGGTCATGTTGCCAGCCCTAGCAGACACATTTAACCTTTTCATGGTCTGACATCTAGATATGCAGTGTTGTTATATTTTCTTCATTTCAGTATTTAAATCAGAGCATTGAGTCCACAATATATACTCAGTATGTTAACATGCACATGGGCATTTCATCTATACACTCTTAAACAGCACCTGGCAAGAAAAAAAACAACATTCTAGATAAATGATAGGTCAAGCCTATCAAACTTTTGCACCAGTGATTAACAGGAGGCAGCTGCTTGAAAATGACCTTCATTTCCAGCAACCAGTTTGGTAATCTCTTTTGTTTATTTTTCAGCTACTTTGAATGACTCAGTTCTTCTGGCTTTCCTTAACCTCGCTCCACTCTGCTACTGTGCAAGCTGCATGTCATTCTTAGCCAGAGTTGTCACAAAGAGTAGGGGATATAGTCTCCCCATCCTCATTGCACCACACTGGAAGCAGCAGTGTCACATAGAGATAAAGCATCTTATAGACGTGAGATGACTCGGAACACCCAACTTGTCACACCTTAGCAGCTGCAATTCTTCCTGCCAAGTCCAGCCAAGAACACTAAAAGCACAAAGTGAGTGAGGTGCTATGATGAAGCAAGTGAAGGAGATGAGAGAAGGACAAATACCCTCTGTAAGCAATTGTCTCTGGGTTTCACCTCCTGCCGGGGTCTGATTCTTTTGGCAAAATGCGTCGGATAAATGAGCTTGTGGAGGGGCCGTGGTATTACAATAGAGGAAATTAAAAGATAAATCCTCACAGTGAGTGCATGCCTGCATGATAATGTCTGGAAATTGAATTTGGAAGGAGGGCTCTTGACTGTGTGACCATGCAGATTCTCAGGCTTAGAGCAGAAGAGCAATGGAGTGCAATGCATATGAAATTAGAGTGTACCGCCCAAGCCACCACACACAGTGTTATATCCCTCATGTTCTTCGAAAAGAGGTGTAATCAAACAGGGCCCATTTCATAGCAACCAGGGGGCTCAAATCTACTCAAAGGTCAGAAGTTATGAGGAGGGCTGAATTAGAGAATGGGGAGATGTTACCTGAAGAATATTTGTTGCTGGCTGCATTTTTGCTCCTGCCAGAACAAGCACGCTCTGATCTCAGCTGACCTCTAAAAACACTGGTAAAAGGCTTCTGGGGGAAAAAAGTTTGAAGGGCAGGTAAACGTTGGACAAGGACAGAAAAAACTTGATTTGAAGAAAGTTAAAAGCAGCTTGAGCCCAGACACTTAGCAAGGAATTTTATATTAAAGAAAAGAGCCGAGAGTGGAATCAGCCCAAATAACTCGGTATCACTGACGAGGATGCAAAAAGAGGGATGAAGCTGAACAGAAATGAGTGTAATGGGAGTTAGATGAGACTAGGGTAGGTACACGGTAGCAAAGAAGGGAGGAAAGTAAACTCTGAGGATAAAATGGAAAGTTCACCTTCTGAAATGTCGAGCCTGCAGCTTTGCTCTTGATGTACCATCAGATCCTGGTTTAGACTGTGGCTATTTATGACTCTTTAAAATCTGAGCAGCAGTCTTTGTGTAGCTCTCACTGGAGCTCAAGACGATCACACAGCATGTCTAACTTTTCTCCTTTATAGCTTTTTTTTTCCATAACTTTTTTTTTCTTTTACACTCTAGCAGATATAAATTGGCACAGTAGAGATTTGGCATATTAAGCAATGTGCCTGTTATTGTCAGTATTTTCCTTTGGCAGTGCTGTGTTCAGAGAAGTAAGTCAATAGATTATCAGATCCAGAATACGATGTCATTTTGAGACAAATCACCACATGAATTTAAATACTGTGGCTGACAAACCACTAGAAAAACCTACATTTTGGAAAGACTAAGGTCAATTTCATTATGAACTAAACACCGTCGTTTTAAATCCGACATGTACCTTGAAAAAGCTTTTTGCCCAATTAAAGCATCTGACTTGTGGTGCTTCCCTTTCAGATGTTAGTATCCACCAATAAACCACCAATGTTGATTTATTGAATGGGCCATTTTTCAAATGAATATTGTCACAACTTTTGTCATTTTGTTCTTTGTTGCCCACAAGGTGTTGTATTTTTGGATTTTACCCCATGAAATGAAAGAGTTAATAGTGCACAATGATCTTTCAGGTTTTGTTTGATCATTGTCTGTAATGTCTAAAGTTGACAGTGCAGAAGTATACCAGCAATGAGCAGAAATGAACTGTGATAGTCAAAGGCACTGTTGGGTCAAGAATGCACTAATTCACTTTGCAAAGAGCTCAAAATCTGTCTTGCGTTTCATAAAATATGTCCAAGTATACTTATCTCTACATGTCTTTCCCTACCAGATGTTGCAAGGACACCCATGGGGCTCCATGCAGACAGCCAGGCAGGTCTGGCATAAACCCATTGGGGTCTTACTTTGATTATCTGTCCTCATAAATCTTGCAGTGGGAACAGAACTCAGCACTTTTTTCCAGCGGGGAGATTCTGAACCAGCAGCGCTCTGACTAGTTGATGTTCACTACCTTGAGCAGGCCTACTTCCACATGGCAGGAGTACATAACACATGGCAGAGAATATGCAACTCCCAGCAGTAACAGAGACACTATGACATAGCTTTACTACTGGTCCCAGAAGGCAGGAGTTTAGAGGGCAGGATGAATGAGGTCCCAGCTGCGAGGGGGCAGCAGTGATGCTCTGGGCATAACCCCTGACTGCCTCAGTGTTCTCTCTTTCACATTCATCTGTTCCCTGCTCTTGTCGGTGTGAAAAGCATATTGAAAGCACCAGGGTGCATTGTGCCAAGTCAGAGAACCATTTCAGAAAAACACAGCAGTGCCAACAGCTGGATCTTCCTCTTGGGTTGTAACCGAGGACAAGAGAAGACTAGCGAACGTGTCTCTCGCTGTCAATTAGGATTCCGATACATTCTCTCTTTCTTAATTTCTCTCCTCCCCACGCTACCCCCTCCTCAGTCTCTCTCTCTCTCTCTGGCTTAAAGGATGGGTCTAGGCTAGAGGGAAGACAGTATTATGAGTCTTCCCTGCTGAGCTCAGACTGCTCCTGCTGATATAGCTCCATGGGGAGTCGTTGTTCACTGCGCATGCAAGCCCAGGCGAACATGTTGATATGATTACCAGTGGGGCCCATGGGCTGGGCCAGACTTCTACATGATTCTGCTTGGCTTTGTTTCCTTTTCTTCTCTGTTTCAGACTGACCTACTCATAGAGTCCCCATGCATACCGTGATATGCACATAGAGTCCAATGCACTTTTGGAGAGAGGAGCACTTACACAACACAATGTTTAAACCTACGCTTCCCATTCTACCATCCTCTTTAATTAAGGTTTTGAAAGATGCATTTGGAGAATGAAGAGAAAGGTCATTCAGTGAGTTGAAGGAGGTTCGGAAAGCCTGTGAGATGAAGAGAGGAGAGTGCTCTCAGAGATGGCAGAGGCAGAAAAGGACTCCTGATGAGAAGGATGAGAGACCAGAAGATCATGGATGGAGAAGAAGGGCTGAAAAAAGGCTGTTTGGAAAAAGATGAGCTGAGGTCATGCTGGACCAAAAAATAGTTACATCCCATTAACTATTACAGTTGGAAAGGTTCAGAAATTACCATATTATTCTAACTGTTAAAGCATTGTGCATTAAGCAACATATAATTAAGATTCTAGTCAATGTATTGAATATGGTTGTAACCCAAGATCATAAGTATAGAAGGTACAGAAGTCATAGTACCTTTTTATAGATCATAGTACCTTTTTATATGAGGTTACCAAAACCATTCAAAGACAGCAATATCCTACTTCACCACAGCACAAAGACCTTTTTGACCCTTCTTTATCAAAGGGAACCACAAGTCACTCATTATTGTTTTCTTGTGTTGAAGAGCCTGGTGTATCCATCTGAAGACTGCCTGTTACCACAGCAACATAGCTTTCTTGCCTGGTTTCACAAGTATTAGAAAATGCGCACACACACCCAAACCTTTCCTTTCTTGAGCTGTGAGTGCATGTGTGACAGAACCAGGAATGAAGTCCATTCACGTGAACTTCATGTCTTATTAAGAGTGCATGCGAGAATAAACATTAAATATCAATTACCATACAAATCCATTTTGCTGAGGAGATGAATTTGCTTTGTTCTCTTGGCAAATTAATAAAATGTCTGTGTGTGTTGAATGCAAATCACCTTGAAACGTAAACAGTTTTTAAAAAGCTTTCCTTACAGAAATAAAGACAGAATTGATGGAGTCTGTTTGTGCCATTGAGTATGACCTGTACTAAAGTGTTTTCAGAAACACACCCTGATTTAGCAAATTTCAGACCAGACTCAGGTCTAGGGCAGCACATTTCAGACTAGAGTCAGGTCTAGGGCAGCACATTTCAGACCAGAGTCAGGTCTAGAGCAGCACATTTCAGACCAGAGTCAGGTCTAGTGCAGCACATTTCAGACCAGAGTCAGGTCTAGGGCAGCACATTTCAGACCAGAGTCAGGTCTAGGGCAG
>JAOYMR010000010.1:5183954-5202853 GCA_025802075.1 Tenebrosternarchus preto | reverse complement strand
GCAGCACATTTCAGACCAGAGTCAGGTCTAGGGCAGCACATTTCAGACCAGAGTCAGGTCTAGGGCAGAATGTGCTGCTTGTGTAATTTATTTACTTAGTACATTTTCTAATTTTTACATAAAATTTCATTTTTAAATATGTTCATATAGAAGTATAGAAACTGATTTGTCACAAAAGACAATTAAAGAATTTCTTTCAATTTATCATGCCAGTGTAAATATGTTGAAAATCTTTAAAAATTACATTCGGTTCTACTTTCTTCAGAATATTTTCTAACAAGAGACTTGGTACAAATGTGGACCCAGAAAATACCCTAAGAAACAGGTCAGTTACAACGGGACACAAACTGAAGAGAGACACCCATGATTCTCTTGACATTCCTGTAGCATAAAGAAATATCAATGCTACATCAATTTTTGCAACTACAGCAAGAGATACCTTTCTTAATAGAATTAATGAACTCAAACACACAATATATATTTTATTATATGTAGTTTAGGTATGGCAAGGTATCCAGAACTAGGCCTGTTGCTTTATCCAATTAGACAGAATTGTAGACAGAATCGCTTGAATAAACCAGTAGGTTGAATCTGCAAGTTCAAAAAGTATTTGCTACCACAGGGTGTGTTGCATCAGTCTTATGAATATGTTGAATAAACTGCAGGGGAGATTTGCTAGTGCAAACACAGCCCTGTCGCTGCAGTGGCGTGGGGGGGAATGTGCCCTTTGTGTGCATTGATTGGCCTGATGAGCTCTCGCTTCGTTACCACTCTAGTGTAGATATATGCTAGTACCCATGTGTGCTGCCATTTTAATTAAACTCTTGATTTAAAGCCTCCACTCTGAAGGCCTCTCCACAGAGTACAGTAGAGGGATAGTGTGTGTGTGTGTGTGTGTGTGTGTGTGTGTGTGTGTGTGTGTGTGTGTGTGTGTGTGGGTGGGTGAGAGATAGAGAGAAGGAAAGAGAGAGTTGTTGGTAGGTGTATGCATTGTGAGTCCAGCAGACACGTGTCTAATTTTCCTGTACCTCTATCAATTATCTGTATGCGTATTCATCTGTATCCAGATAATGATTTACTGACTGTGAACAAACAAATAAATTTTTTCTGACATAAAAATCAATCACTTGTCATGACATATGATTAAATAGACTTTCCTTGGGAACTTTCATATTGTACATCAAATGTCATAAGTGGAGACAACAGCATACTTTTCAACAACCTTGATTTTCTCACCGGCCAGGAAAAACACCACAGCAACTTTCAAATATCACAGGAAAATTTGTTTACTCGTAAAAAAAAAATGTATTCAGAAATGAAAACAAAATGATATATTAGTGCTTATTTGAGAAAGATGAAGAATTCTTTTAGATACAAGAAAGCACCGAAACAGTTGGAATTGATTATAGGGTGCATTTATATAATGTGAAGCTGATGTAAGTGAATCTGTTACTTTACATACATCATGTACACTTGGTATTATCTCAACTGCTAAACTAAATTTTGGTCCTTGTCTTTCATTCCATGCAACCTCTCACATAGCAATTATATTCAGTGCACAGTCTCTCTCTCCTGCTCAGTGAATAATCTCACACCTCCCAGAAATATGAGGGTCCCCCATTGCTTTCAGCTCATCATCACTTCTTAATAGAAGTGGTTGCTATGGAACCCACAGGCTGTGAGCATGAGGAGAGCATTAAGGTGGAGATATTCCTGTAGCAAACTCTGTCTTCCATTCCTACACCAGTCTGTTATCTACACACATGTACTGAGGCACTGCCATTATTCCACTGCTGAAATACACTCTAACCAGCCTCAGAGAGCAATTTCAGTTGTTAAAATATTCATCTTTACATTGTAGAATAATCATGAATCAACTTAATATGTAGTTAGGAAAACTTGGTGTTTCACTGTCATTTTATTCATGATGGTAACCTGAAATTTTATAAGATTTTTTTAGAAGAGGATGTAGAGTTTCCTTTTCCCAGTAAAACTTAACTCAGCTGTAGAGGCAAAGATAATTAAAAACATGTTCTTCTCTTTTTCAGCTAGCTTGATTAAACCACATTACAACACTGACACCTAATGTTTTGCTTTGAAAGTAGTTCTGACTTTTGTTCCTCTTATTCACAGAGGTTCAATACCAGCAAATCCAAAAAAAGAGCCTGCAGCTTCCTCACCAGGTCCCACCAAGAACAGGACCTCTTCTCATCTACAATCAGCAACAGAACAGCTGAATCAAGCCACATCTATTGAGTTTCTAGAGCATACAGTGCTCTAGATAGAGACTTCTAGAGCATACAGTGCAGGGTGCATTCTGATCACTGTAAAGCTTACGTGCTCCGGAGTGGCCTCCGGGGCCTGCACACTCAGCCATGCTGTTTTTCTGGATCAGCTGACACAAGTGACTGAGTCTATGTCTGTCAGACGAGGACCAGAAAGACACTGTGGCTCATCTCAGAAGATACGTGTGCAGATATTCTACAACACAAGTCCAGAATCACGGACAGATCCACAAGGCTCAGCAGTTGTGCTTAGGGGCCACATAAACCCATGAAAATACAGAAGGACTAACAGGACGCTACAGACTCCATGGAATTCTACTGAAAGCACACATGTTTGCCACTGCATCATCTAGATTTACAAAGTTTTACCCAGTTGCTATATAGACACACACACACCAGCATTAATGGAGAACTAAACCTGTCCTAAACATGAAATAACACTTTAGCTGTTTTGTGTCTGTTTATCAGGAACACTATTCCTGTAATTACTTTTTTATTTTAATTAAGTGAACTGAGGGATTGTGACGTGAAAGCACAGGAACCCTCACCATGGTTCTGCCACCCCCTGACAAGCGTCATGTGTGTCTAACCACCATTGTCATCATGACAAGCATGGCTTTCATGGATGCCTATCTGGTGGAGCAGAACCAGGGTCCACGTAAAATCGGCGTTTGCATCATTGTCCTGGTGGGGGACATCTGCTTCCTCATAGTTTTACGTTATGTTGCTGTGTGGGTGGGGGCTGAAGTTAGGACTGCAAAACGTGGCTATGCCATGATCCTCTGGTTCCTTTATATCTTTGTTCTGGAGATCAAACTCTATTTTGTCTTCCAGAATTACAAGACTGACCGAAAGAGTCTGGAAACTGTAGCTCGAAAAGCTTTGACTTTATTGCTTTCAGTTTGTGTTCCAGGGCTATATCTTGTCCTAGTGGCCTTGGACAGCATGGAATATGTGAAAACCTTCCGGAAAAAGGAAGACATGCGAGGCCGATTGTTCTGGGTGGCACTAGACCTTCTAGATGTGTTGGATATCCAGGCCAACCTGTGGGAGCCACAGCGAACAGGATTGCCTATCTGGGCTGAGGGGCTCATGTTCTTCTATTGCTACATCCTGCTGCTGATTCTACCATGTGTCTCTCTCAGTGAGATCAGTGTGCAAGGTGAGCACGTCTCACCGCAGAAGATGATGCTCTACCCTGTGCTCAGCCTGGTCACCATTAACATTGTTACCATTCTAATTCGTGGAATCAACATGGTGCTGTTCCAGGACAGTCGAGTTTCCACCATCTTTATTGGTAAGAATGTGGTGGCAATAGCTACTAAAGCATGCACATTTCTGGAGTACCGCCGACAAGTAAAGGAGTTCTCACCACAAGATCCTGCAGGCATCGCTATGGAGATACAGCAGAACTCGGTGTCACATAACCAGACTCTGCCTAATGCTACGACAAGTCTACCGGAAGAGCTGTCACCTCCTCGTGAGGTCATAGACACGTGACCAAAGTTTACACAGACATCAGCTAAACATCTCAGATTGACTATGAACTTGGTCTATGAGGGTGTGATACAAAGCATTTCTGTCCAGGACAGTCTAAGGGATTTCTCTCCTACGTAACCCTTTTTGGACTAGACAGCCTAAAGTTTCACAGTGATGTAAATTTTTTAAGAGTTTTTTATCTTTCTGCTCTGAACTGAATGTCCAAGGCAATTCATGCTGAATGCTAATTTGTCACCAAAAATAAACTTTACTATTTGTAATTTATGGGATATTTTGTAATTTTAAGAAATTGTTTTAATTGTGTTACATGTTGAGTGATTTTTCTGCATTGATACTGGTCTGAAGAGAGTACAAAATGAGTAGTTATGAAAAGAAGTTTGTTGTAAAATAAATTGAGCAAATAAGTGTTTGGTTGAACATATTGCTACAATACAATTGTTATGTTAAAGCTTGTTAACTTGCTCTCAAAGTTCAGAAAGGTTTTTTAAAAGCTTGTGTAGTTTGGGATACAACCATTTAAATATGGGCAATCTTTCTGCCTCCTGATACATTCCTTATAGTCATTTGGTGTCTGAGGAACCATAAAAATATCAGTAATAACATTTAAAGAATTCTCCAGGTTGTGATGGGTTAGAGGATAGGGTACGTTTTGCTGAGTTGGAACTATGAGTTCAGTAAGTTCCAGTACCTCTATGGCATCTATGGATTTTCAGTGACACAATATTAAAGTCTATTTGAATATCATGTAGCACATGGTATGTTTTAAAGTGCCAGGAAATCATTAATAATAATTTGTATTCGTTATTTTGTACATTGCAGACAGCATTATTTCTGTCTGTGAAATTATTGTATTTGGCGCCAAAACTGTCCTCTACAAAGACAAGCAGGTGAATGCAGATTGGTGAAGATCTTCTAAATTCTGCATGTGGAAATATTTTTCTTTTAAAAATATATGAATAGCTTGTATTTTCATATGAAACAGGTACGATGTACTACATTTTACATACAAAGAGAGAGAGGGAGACAAACAGAGAGTTCTCAGAAAGGGAAATCTGTAAACACTTTACATCTAATAACAAAACTAGTACAATTTATTTGTTTCCTTGTTTATTTATTATTTTATGTTTGTTTTTATTATTCTTTTCTGTTACTCTTCAATTGTGATAAAATTCTTATTAAATGAATTTTAAAAATGCCTGAATTTGGCGTTGTGACTTACAATATCATCATATGCATCAACATATTAATTGAATTCATTAAATATATACTATTCTCCTATAACATTCACCTAAGACAAAATAACATTTGTATAATTTCAGTTCACTTTTAGGGGTTGATTCATCCAAAAAATCAAAGGGGAATAATGGGGTCAAAATTTGAAGGTTGGGAATATGCTTTACTATGCCATATTATATATGTTTGTGCAGTTCCTGCTCGTTGGACATTGTCTGAATTAATCTTCATTTACTCCTAAATCTGGAAAATGATCACAGTGGTATGTATCAGATATTTGTGTTCTGTTGGTGAGTGTATATAATGTATAAGACAGAGTGTATACTTCAAAAGAAGAAAGAACATAATGGAAAAGAATCACTGCTAAATCAATCACTGTTACAAATATGCTTAAAAACAGACATCATAGTTCATTTAGGGAACCTGTACACAGAAATATTCAAATAAATGTCTTTTTTAACTGTCTGTCTTTTTAGTTCGAAACATCTTGTTAGTGTTAAGTGTATAGCCACCTGAAGGTTTCTACAGAAAAAAAAACAAATGAGACCAATTTTTGGAGGCCCTGGAGGACATGGATAGCACCTTAAATACTTTAGGTGAGGAGAGATACCTCTGAGTCATCTGCTACCCAATTTGTTGAGGCTAAAGAATGTCCATAGACACCAGAGGCTCAAATGGGGAGCTGCAAAGTACTTCCAGAGCAAAAAGCAAGTTAGAGGCACCCAGCCTAGCAACAGGCTTTTAATGATGCATATTCTTCAAAATGCTTATGGAAAAAGGGAAAGATTCTAAACCCTTATTTCTAACCCTTACTGCTAGCTTTATTCATGTACATCATGACCCCTTCCCTACACAAACTGTTGGAGGAGAGACCTTTTGCAGAGCATTAGCATAGTTACAGAGCATTGTGGTGTGTTGTTCTGAACAGTGGTGATTACATTCAATTGTAAGCCTCCAGCTATGATCATTAGTGGGTAAACCTCTTGCCAAGAATGTTCAGATGGTATGCATCTGTCCCCATACCTGAGATAAAAGATCCAAGCAAACTGGAAGGCAGCAGTTGTCTAGATGGAAATTCTTTCTGCATAACATGATTTCACTGTCTGTTTATACCTGTATAACACCACTGATGTATTTTCTGTCTCAATTAGAACACAGTAGCTCCTCACCAAGAGCAAGAAATGCTTGCAAGCTATCAGGATGATCAGCAACTCAGTTATTTATGTGGAGTCTGTTCTGTGCTGAAGATCACCCTACTTTTGTCCCCCTGTATTTTTCTCCCTGACCTCTGAAGGAGACATTTGTCGTTACCACTTTGTGAAAGGACATTCTGCCTAAGGCTGCTCTTTGACAAAGCAGGAAAGCCTCTCTCCACAGAGAAAGAGCTGCCAGACATGACACATTAATAACAGATCTAGCTGTACTGCAGTTTTTATGGATGCTGTGAGACCCAGTAGATACAAGAATATGTTCTTGAATTCTTTAAACTGCATAAGGAATTTGATAAATGCAGACATTCTACCTTCCAGTAGATATGCTTGATTAATATGGATATTTATAGGCTAAAAAAGGACATTCTCTGATCCAAAATCAGTGCGTTTTTCTTGAGATTCCCTAAAAGTACCTGTCCCCACTATATGTCATGACTACCACTGTGCACTTCTGTCTGTTTCCTAGAAGATGATACTATACCCAGATTGTGTAGGAGTGATAAAGATCAAATGTCAGAATCAAGTATTTGAAAGCTTTGTCCTCATAAAGGTCTGGTGCTGTCTGTGAACTTGCTGTGCCACAACAGCACAATATTCTGTAAGATCCGTCTTGGGAAGCCAAACGCTCGAGCTAACAGTGAACCGAATGGAGTTTCGGTATTGTGAATTCTTTTTTAAGATCTTAGATGTTTATGAATATGCCTGGGTTACAGTACAACTATCATGCTCCCATTTTTGGGGGGTATCCATCAGGATCAGTGTCACCCTTAGAAGCAGCCTACTGTCACCAGTATCACTCAGGTCGAGTACACCATCTAACTGTTGACAAAATTCCTCAGCAAGAAATGAGTCAGTGCTTACCTAGTGAAAGAGCTTTATTCCTGTGGACTGCATGCTGTAGACTAATGGCACACACAGGGATAATGGGTTAAAGTGCCAGATTTATCAGCTGGATTAATAAATACAAACACAAAACACAGGCTCTGTTGACTAGTAACAGTGCTCCAATCTATACTTACCAGAGACACAAAAAAGAGCAAAAAATGGCAAGTACCATGAACTGATAGCTTCTAACGAGCCGAGTGAGAAGCACATGCAGACGTCAGACAGTTGAAAACAACCAAAGAGCTTGTGCTACACTAGCTTTGACAATTTCCAGGTAAATCAGAACAGTATCACCACGATCTTTCTCATGTAAAGAAAAAAAAACAACCCTGAACACAAAGACACTTAAAACACATGAAAAGAAACTTTTGGAGATGTACATGAGACAGCAAGATTTTAGCCACAATGAATGATTTTTAAACATCTTTTGATGTTATATAAAAGACCAGTATGTGGTCATGTGCAATATTTTTCTTGAAGATGTGACTGTTTAATGGCTGTAGGCATCTTTGTTAGACATTAAATGATGACTAGATTTAGTTAATCACATTTACAACTGTAAAAAGATGGTTATCTGGGTGATTAACTGGCATCCAAATAATTTACCAAAGATATTTAAATGAGCATATTTCTTACGTAAACAAGATGTATACCATACAAACTAAATTTGAAATACAAACTAAAATTGTATTGTTTTTTCATACTTTTTATCCCTTCCGATTGCAACGGAGGCAATCAAGCAATAAAGTTGTAAGAGAACCACAAAAGCACAGTTTTACATGAATTGATTTATTCAGCAACAAATGTAAGCACTGAAGCAGCCTGGTGCTTCTTTGAATAAGACAGCAGTGAAGATACTCACACATTCTATGTAAGAGAATTCCATTCCAAGAATTTTTTACTTCCCTCAAGTAAGGAAAAACTTTTTTAAAAAAAATTGGAATTTATGTAATTGCCTACACAAACACATTCTTCTTTGTGTGTAGACAAATTACTCTTTAACAACTCTAAAAATGTTTTATAACTTCTTTGGTCTCAGGTTGAGGAACATCAAGTACTAAGTTTGCTATATCACACGTGTTCTGTCACTCAGTATATTCAGATATATGAGTTTTAAAATAATGTATTTACAATATTCATGAAGTGTTATAATTAGTTTTGTACAGTTATTTAATTCAGTATTTGTAAATGTAAAATGTAACTGAAAAAACTATTTCTCAATCCTGGATCCTCATTTATAAAGTATACTTAAATTTAAAGTATACTTAAATTTCTCAATCCTGGATCCTCATTTATAAAGTATACTTAAATTTTCATTCACAGTCTTAAAAGAAGTTCCTGCCAATTACAACTACCAAAATAATATTAATTATTACTGTGCATGTAAACAGTGTCAGTGTCTTTAATGGAAAAAATAACCTAACAAATGAGGTTAGTATTTTATAATGTGTAACAATGAGACAAAAAAATACAGGAAGTCAAACATCTGAGTCAAATATTGACTATCATCAGTCAGAGATACAAAAGCACAATCCAAAAGACAAAAACAGATCATGTAGGCAAACCAGATACTGGCAGTTACATTATAAATACATTATCCAAAAGGCAAAAGGCGATCAGCAGATGAAGAATGTTGGTATTCTGGCGAGGGCATCTAAGGGAGTGGAGTCTGTTTATTAGCATTGATTGACTGGCTGTATGGGGGAGGTAATGGTTTGGGGCAGGTGTGACAGTTTCCCCAGTTTCTGTATTTTTCTCAAGCTATCAAACTTCAGAGACTTCCACCAGATATTTGAATTTTAAAAACTGAACTCAGAAAAAGTAGATATCAGCGTAGATATCAGTGTAGATACCTACTTACATCAGAGGCTGTCAAGGTCAGTCTGCACATTTTATGATATTGTAGAATAAAACAGTTGACCAAGTTCAAGGAGATGAATCAGGTGTGGAATATGCAGGATCCCAAAAAGACTTGTGGGAATCCCTAATTTACATTCTAGTTTTAAAAGAAAACTACTAATGTTTTATTACTGTATCCTTTGAAATATTAAGCAAGGTAAGTTTATTTGTGTAGTACTTTTCATATGCAGTGGCAACTCAAGGTTTAAAGTTGCCAAACAACATTTCCTATTCAGGTGGAAATGGAGGTGTGAGATCACATGGTTCTGATTAGTGCACTTTAAGTCAGGACACTTCACGTTAGGACACTTCATGTTAGGACACTTTTAGTTAGGACACTTTAAGTTAGGACACTTTTAGTTTGTTTTTTGTTTATTTCATTTAGCTCTTCATTTGTTTGTTCTACACCTGTGATTAGTAATGGCATGCTGTGGAAGCTCTAAGTGTTTTCTGGTCCATCTGCCAAAAACAAATGATAAACCATAGAAGTTCAATATTTTCTGGTGTATTATGTACAAAATGTACAAATTTGTGACAGAAAATAAACATGACCAAAGGACTCGGGCCAAAACAACAAACACAAAACCCACTCTAGAAGCAAAACACAAATACCCATAAAAAGCAAGCACACAAGATCCTAACTTAAAACAGTAAAAAAATCCAGAATTGCAACAGAAAAGGCAACCTCTCCCTACTACCAGTGCATGAACCAAGACCCACACCATTTACAAATGTCCAACAGCAGCGGAGTTACAAAGAAAGCAAGCTCAGAGTCATGTAGGGAAGTGAAGTCAAGCACAGAACCTGGTCTCACAGTCATACTTAGGAGTAGCACATTTACAGAGGAACAAACAGATCTCCATCATGCATACACCAAAGGAGTGGTGTGCTGGATCATATTCATCAGTAGCTTCACTTTAGCTCTTCATGTATATATCTGAAGTAGCAGTGTTTGACCTCGAGCTCATGCTGGCATACAGAGCAGAGCACAAGAAATGGTCTGTTATGCTTACAGCTTTTACACATGGTTTCATTTTTTATGTTCTGTCATTACAGAGAATTAAATAATACCCATGTCTTCCATGATAGAGTAATGTTCATGTTCATGTTGTTTCTGTTAATTTCTTCCCGCACCCCCTGCCTCAGAAGCAAAAGTGGTTTAATCCTCCTGCAGGCAGATCTGTTGTCTAATTTCTACGTTGCTACCTTGAGAGTAGTAAGCAGTTCAGGCCTGCTTAAATTAAGACAAAATCAGCATTTCATAAATTAAAGGATTGGAAAGAACAAGAGAGAAAGCAAAATGTGGACAAGCAACTTCTGACATATTTGTTTCACCAAACAAGAAAGCCTGAACTATGTTAAACAATGTGTAACTAATGTAAATGTAATGTAAAACAATGTGTAACTAATTAAACTAATGTAAGCTAACTAGCAATTTGGATTACATTTGTGATTTGATTTTTTATAAAGAACAAACCAATCAAGAAGCACAGGAATAATTTCAGGTACATATTACTGCAGGCCGGACCAACTCTATATGGAAGGGATTTAACACTATATGGGATTTTCTTGAAAAAAAATGTAAAAGCTTCTATAAAAATGTTTCACAATGATCAAATTACACTAAAAAAATATTTTTTTACCCAAACGAAGAATCTGTCGTTTTCAAAAATTAATATCTGTGCTAGTTTTCACGTTCATGCAACAGAATTTGCTTTTTATAGTATTAATATAGTTCTATCACATCTATTGTAAAAGCTACATGGTACTGCATAAAAATGTGCAATAGATATTGCTAAATATATCTTTGGAGCTGAAAATCCCATTTTTTAAGATATTTGCTTATATATTTTTCCAAGAAGGAGTTTTTCAGTTTCTTTGATACCTTTTATGGGAAAGTTTTAATATTTATTATCAATATATTAAATATTTTTATATTATTCCATCATTTAAGATTGGAAACTGAACAGTCAAGTAAAAATTAGCAAAGGTATGCTGTTAAGTACTTGTACAACACATACCAATAAATAAGTAAATTAATAAATTAACTGTATCCCATAACGATAATGTGTCCTTCACCTTAAAAAATGCTTCTTATATAATTTTTGGTAGCTACTCTTCCTGACTGTGTGCCTTGTAGCCTAACATGGTTGGCCTACATATGTGAGGTTACACAAGAGTACATGCTTGAGTACACATTGTCTGGTGGATATCTAATGAACTTTTCATTGGTGGAGAGGTGCTTTAGCAAATGGTATTATCAGACCCTGGGTCTACTTCTACTTTGCCATGTCTGGCTGATTGGCTATATACTACATCATCCAAACTGAATATAAAGGGGCCTTATAGACATTAATTAAAACATGCTGGTGTCTCAGGAAATATATCTCCATAAGAGGGAAAGCATCATTTACCTCCCCAAGGACTGATACACACTTTACTTATCATCCCTATGGGTTCTAACAGCTTTCGTAGGTTACAAATAATCTTTGTTGTAAGTGCTTAGTTGGTCAGATGATTCAGGCAAAGGTCTTATATGATGACACCTAATCTAGTGAGGTTCCCTAATGAGCATACATGAATATTAATTAATTATTCTTGTTTGGCCCGCTAGCTTAGGGACACATTCCTCTAGTCCAGCAAGGTCAGGCTTATCTCTAGAGGCCCAGAATCTAAATTTATACTCTGTGTTGTAGCAGCTCACAAATGCAGCGTTCTTTCTGCTAACAAGCTGGCTAGAATAAAGTGGGAGTTTATTTCCCTCCGAGATAACTGATGGAAAAGGGATTCATAAGGTTTCATCTTACCACTCTTTATACACACCTGAGGCCTTGTCGCTTCAGTACCTTGCTTTGAAAGAGGATCTGTATGTGTGTGTGTGTGTGTGTGTTTGTGTTTGAGGAGAACTATTTGCATGAAGAAAACTACTCTCATGCACAAGACTTTAAAGCTTTCAGGAGAACAACAAGATAGTCTTAAGATCATCTAGCTTGTGTATTTAGTTTACATGAGTATGCATGAAGACCTGTTCCCTGGACATCTTTTGCCCAGGCAGATGCTGCCCTCATCAGCCTGAGGGCATCCGACCTTGGCTGGCAGAAAGATGAAAGATGGTTTGCACCCCATTCTAGCTAGAGTTATGGTTGATGGTAGGAGATCCGCCTTGCACTCCTTATCTCCGAACATATCTGTGGATCACTGATTCTCTGTCTTACAAGAGAAAGAGGATGCTTTCCCCTCTGGCTCTCCCCTGACTTCTTTTTCTCTTTGAGGTGATAAAGTGACACACAACTTCAGCGGAAGGTAGCAAAAAGCCAGATGATGTTCTCTGTCTCATTCCCCACCTCGGTCTTAAGGCAAGCTGAAAGATGGCCACAGCCGATTAGTTTGTGTGTCACAATGCACTCTGATTCTGCCAGTTCACTCTCAATTCATTCCCAATTGAGAGTAAAAAATATGGAGTTCCTTGATTAATTTTCTGAACTATTGACTGTTCTGTCAGCCAGCAATGATGCATCTCTACTAGCTGGAGATTTTAAGTTACACAGTGGATTCTAAATCAATGGATTTCATAAGATCTACTGAATTGCTCACAGCATGTATCAGATCCAACACACAGAGAGGGGCAGATGTTGGATTTGGTCATCATAAATGTATATATGTATAAAAATCACAGTTTTTATACAGCTAAGTCAGGATAAAATGGAGATAAGATAGCATTCATACAGAAGAGTTGGTACACATCATTTCTGTTCATGAGCACTGCTTTATTAAAAGGTTCATCGAAACAGAATAGGCAGAATAGCAACTCAAATAAGGAAAAGGCATGAGGGTAACTCAAAAGCCACAACAAAACCAAATAACCCATACACAAGACCCACCAATAAAACAACATATTTTAAAACATTAAACACTTACACATAAATTTGCAGTCTGCAGGGAGGCACAAAGCATTCTGGGAGTCCTTGCCATGTCCTCCCTGCCTCTCTCTCTCTCTCTCTCTCTCTTACCAGGGATGGACGTCACAATATTAATTACAGGAGATAAACAAAAAACTAAATTCTTGTTAATACAGTTCATTTTATCATTGCATTTTATCACCTGAAAAACATTATAAAAAATTCGTCCATTTATATATAAACGAGTTGCAAAAAAACTCATCCGTGCATCTGGAACAAGTAGATTAGACTACTGTAATGCTCTCTTTTATTAACTATTTATCCATTACATTTAGTACAAAATGCAGCTGCTTGGCTTTTAAGACTGGATTACTCTTATTTAGAAGGTGCTGCACTGGTTTGGTGTGTTATGCAGATTAGATTTAGACATCTTATTAATTTTCAAAACTCTTAATAGTATTGAGCCTATGCATTTAGCAGAGTACCTGCTAGATTAAACCCATAATCATCTTGTAATATCAATAAATTCTGGGTTTGTTTAATGATCCTTTTAATAAGAAGAAGCTTTGTGAAACTGCTTTTTGTGTCCATGCTCCCACAATGTGAAATGCAATTCGATCATATTCCAGGCACCTTCACTAGATATATGTAAATAGAAGCTTAAAACAGATTTATTTACCTGGACTTTTAATTAGTTCTATGATTTTATGTGATATTTTTTTGGATTCGATCTTAATGTTTTATTTTTGTTGTATTATAATATTATTTATGTTGTATTGTTTATCTCCTGACTTCTTAATGTCCTATTGTGAAGCACTCTGAGCTACATTTTAAATATTAAATGTACAATATAAATAAAAGTGTTGTTATGATGATGATGATGATTGTTATTACTATTATCATATATTTAGCACAGTTGTGTGTGTGTGTGTGTGTGTGTGTGTGTGTGTGTGTGTGTGTGTGTGTGCTTGTGTGAAACTCTGTTCACATCTACAGCTTTAGCAATTGATGTCCTTTAGGTTGGCTCTAGGGCTTAGGTGAGTTCATGAAACTGTCGCACAGGTTTTGAGGGATGATGTAGAAAACTCTAGAAATAAATGTCTAGTAGCCTGGAAGGTGTGTGGAGACAGTCCAAAGGAACGGTTGAGCTAACAACCATAAAGTGTTTGGGCTAGTCTTGTGCTGAAAGTCCATGGACGAGGAACTTTTCCACCACAGCAGAATGGTGTGGTGAAGTTCTAACAACAAACAAGCCACAGAGATGAGCGGTATATTCATGAATGAAACAAGCAGACCCAATCAACTCTAAATGGAGTTAGCATAGTAAACACAACTGCATTATTAACGCCACTTTTTACAATATCTTTATGAAATGGTTCTAAAAGTTTGAAGCATTACTGTTAACAAAATTTCCTGGTAAAGGAAACATTAGCAAATAAAGAAGAGAGCATGTGTGCTATCCAGGCAACTCTCTCTTCTGCCTAGTCTAATTCTGCAATATAATCATTTACATGCAAACATTAATCCTCAGTGACAAACCAAAAAGAAAAACTAAAACATGCAACCATGTCAGTTACAGATTTCTTCAGGCAAGGACTGGCCTCTCATACCCACAGCTTTCCCATTATTAATAACAAGTTTTATAATAACATGGGACATTCAGACAGACAAAAACAGTTTTGGCTTCTAAAATCCACAGAGAAATGCCTTTCTATATAGCTCACACTAATCCCATGCAAGGGCACTTAGAGAAGGATATAGTAAACTGCCTAACAGACATTTTTTATTGGCCAATCACCTGAAGCAGTGTAGGCAGGTGGTGTGCATGTGTCTTGGTGGATTGCAGATGCACTTCTGAGGAATGTTAAGTTTTCATGTATTAATTAATTTATAGCATTAGTAGAAATGGGTCCTGTTGTTCTCTCATTCAGCAGATTTATAAAGTAATTAAACCTATGGATTGATTTTCTGAATAACAAGAAAATAATAATAACACTTAATGACTGTGTACATTAGAATTATATCACCAAGAGAAGATAAAATAAGGTCTTTTGTTCATGCTTATTTCTCAGGAATGTTCTTTTATGGGATTACTGGGGTAGGGAGAGAGCGGACGCTACTGATAGAAACCTGTTAGACTCAGCTGAGCATATCTACACACAAGTGGAAAGAATCAAGATGGTGAAGGCAACTAAAATGTGATTATAAAACCATGGTTGAAATGTGTGGAGAAATGCTGAGGAACTGCAGTGCAGCTCCTGAGTCATAACTGAAGAACAGAGAAACTTCTGCTTGATGTTCATTGTATGTTTCCTTGAAAGCAATTAGGAATTTCTCTAGCACACTCTTCTGCATTATCTCCCATTAAGGTTTCCCAAAGAGATTCTGACTGATCAAGGTAAATTGTTTATGCGTATATGTACACACTCTCTGTGTACTTTACAAATCGCTGGGGATTAAATCAATTTATGACAGTGTCTATCATCTCCAAACCAATGGACTGGTTGAGCACTTTAATCAGTTCCTCAAACATATGATTGAAAGGTTTGTGCATGAACAAAGGAAATGTCTGGATGTACTACTGTTTGTCATGTGAGAGGTGCAGCAAACCTCTGTAGAATACTCTTCATTTTAATTATTGTTTAGGTGGAATACCTGGGGCATCCTTTACATAATCTGTGAAAACTGGGATAATTTTAAATAGCAAAAACAAAAACAGTACATTCTTTACCTGAGAGAAAAAAACTTCACTTATTAAAGCATATATTTCAGGAGGCCATGCTTCAGATTCAAGAATACCAGCTACTCACACACAGATAGGTACATTCCAAATCCACCACCTCAGCCTTCTGAAACCTTCGAGAGGTGGTCCCTGTTGTGTTGGTGACTCCTGAGAAAAATGAGTTGGGTTTGGAGGATCTTACAACCCTCAACCCCACTCTGGTCTCCTGTGGTACCATCTCACGCAGTCTTAGAAATAATGGGTTGCCCAGTTCCAAGAGGAGTATTCAGTGCTTGCCAGCATATATTGTTATATATCAGACAGGCATTCAAAAGGAAATTTAAATAAAAACAGTTCAGTTTCAAAAGAAGGACTACATAAATATTGCCATGGTACCATTTTATTATTCAAGAGCAGCTACAGGTTTCTGGAGAACTTGATGTAAATGGATGCATTAAAAGTTTTTAAAGAACAATCTGTGTATCATAATCAAGGATGAAAAGTCAATATTCTCAGTGATGTAACATAATTAAGGATAAAATATAAAATATGTGCATGGAAGTCATAGTCTTGAATCTTGTATTTGTTCATAATAGGGAAGTATTTACAGACACAAGACTTGAATGATTTTATGTCTTTTGATCCAATATGCATTTATTCTAGAAAACAATAATAATGGTAAAAACACACAAACATAAAAACTACCAGTAACAACAATAATAAAATAATCTTTATATTAAAATATTGTACTTTTTTTTAGTGAGCAATGCCTAATTTCATAAAGACAAGGTAGCAATAATTTGCAGCTCAAATGCTACCACCTTTTTTCAGGACCAAGTGAGATAAGATGGTATCTTTTATGTGTATAAAGACCACTTAGTGCCTGCTTGGATAATTGGTATATGGTTATGAATAGGGAAAGGGACTTTTTTGCCAAAAGGACAGAGAAGGCCAGCTGATATGTACATAATGCGTTTTTCTGCATGTAGGTAGTATAATATTGAAATATCAAAGAGCCATGCAGACGATTATTGTGTTTTGGAGATATATCATGGATTGTGTTAGTATTTTTAGCGCACAGACATTTTGAGAGGTTTTAGAAATGAGACCTGCCCTTCCCACAATCGCAAAGCTGTAAAATAAAAATGGCAAATGAAAATGTGATGAGTAAAACTTTTTTATTTATTTATTTTTCAGTACTGTTTTGACACCTCATCCAGGTTAATCCAAGTAACCCTTGTCTAATCGACTGGGATATCTAATTTATTGGGTTGACTGAATCCAGCTAATGGTTTAGCTGGCTCAGTTAGAAGTGGGTGTGTGTTGACTTGCAGGAGTGGTTTATCCTTGGTGTGCTGATTGTGTTGATTTTGATTTCCTACTGTTGTTGTTGTTTTAAAATATGAGCTAAAGTTTAGAACTAAAAATAGATTAACCCTCGTTAAGCTTTTGCAGTTTATTCCTGATTGAAACGACTGAAAAGATTCGAAACTTTGAGGCATTGAGAATTTAGCGTACAGTGCCATCTAGTGGTGCATAAAATTTGTGCCAGCGATTTATAATTAAACAGGGTACCGGAGTTTGACATCTTTGTGGTAATGGTGTATGTACTTCATTTTGACATTTACCTTTTGTGTACAATCAGTGAATAACTGCTATAAATTAAAAATACATTTTAGGTGACAGTTTTCTGAAACAAAAAAATTAATTAAGTAATTGGGTAATGTGTTAATGTATCTGGCAAGGGGAAAGACGTCAGTGTTTGAGGGATGATATGGCAAAGTGAAAAGGAAAGTGAATCATAAGGGATTCAGGGAATTTGTGGAAACATGTTTTATATCACTTTCTTTCTTCTACAATTTTATTCAGAAACAATATTAGTTCCACTTGGATTGAATCATCTTCTTTTGTAGTTAACAATTTCATCAACCTGTGAAAAGATTCTCTCACATGACACAGATGAAGCTGGTGTGCACAGATACTGGGTGGTCTGGTTAAAAGATGTGAGTAGAGCAGCATCTGAATAAAACTGGCACAGCTTCTGGTCTTTTTACTGCTCTTTATGCAGAAACCCACTTATTCAAATTTTGGACCCAAGAGTATTGCAGGTAGGGAAACTGTTCTCTCAAGCATAGAAAATTTATCAGCCATGTTCCTCTGTACATTATTGGCCAGTGAAGCACCAGTCCCATCACTCACACCTTCCAGAAATGTAAATGCTTAAGCATTTTTTTAAATTATGACTAGGTCCAAGGACCCATTTTTCCTTTGAGAGCTCTACAGTGTCATGCAGGAATGGCACTGAATTTCATGACACTGATGGATTGTGTTATACTCCTCAACAGTGGAATGCAGAAGGTCTGTGCTTAGAGCAGTGCAGGCATCTCCCATGGGTTCTCTCAGTTCACACAGTCACTACCACGTGGCAAAAGTACTCTTCAACATGGCAAAAGTGCTGTTCCACCTTATATCCACCTATAATAAGTCAGATCTCTGGTCTGCCCATGAATGTCTGGATATTACATTGACAGCATTTTTGGCTGACGCTTTTATCCAAAGCGACTTACAATTGTGACTGGATACATATTTAGCAATTGAGGGTTTAGAGCCTTGCTCAGGGGTCCAACAGTGGCAACTTGGCAGAGCTTCTGTTTGGCTGTGGTACTTGACTTAAAATGTACCTGTAACGGCGGCAAGGAGGGAGCGGAAGGCGAGGCTGTAGGAAACATTATGTTGAACATTAAAGTGCAGAGCAGATAACACAAAAGACAACGACTGTATCTAGCTAGCAGGAGATCTGCTGGCAGAACTCCAATAAACAAATGTAAACAGGCTTGCAAACAAGGCGTTAGATCAAGGCTGGGAATCACAAAAGTCCACAGGCTCGGTAGTCCTTGGGCAAGCGAATGTGCAGTGAAGGGTTGGCGAGACCTGTGGGCTTATAAGCAGAGGTATGATGATTAGTTGGAATGGATATCAGCTGTCGCTGGTAAACCGGTGATTGGGAAAGAGGCAATGAGCGAATGGAAATGGAAGTGGGCGTGGGACTTGACCTGCGTGCCCGACGCGACATGACAGTACCACTATTTTTTCACACAAATGTGCAAATGATTTTCCATTCTGGTGTTGCCTTAGTGACCATCTGATGATTTAGGACAAGCATATATGATTAGACAACATGCCACAGACTAATAATTCCCCACTCTGTCATGAGCCATTATTTGGCTTCAGCAAGGTGGGCAGCTATGTGAAGAACTGTAGTAAG
>JAOYMR010000010.1:5171905-5183854 GCA_025802075.1 Tenebrosternarchus preto | reverse complement strand
CTAATAATTCCCCACTCTGTCATGAGCCATTATTTGGCTTCAGCAAGGTGGGCAGCTATGTGAAGAACTGTAGTAAGAAGAACTGAACCCCCAGAAGAACTGTAGCAAGAAGGACTGTACCCACCCCCAGAAGAACTGTAGTAAACTAAGTTTCTTCAGTGACTGGCAGATATGCATCATCAGGGCAGTCCACATATCAGCAGAAAAACTGACAACAGTGACTTCATTTATAGCCTTCTACAACACCTGGTCTCCACCATAAATATGAATGCTTTCCTCCCACAAGTCATTTATGTATGATTCAGTAATTGAATGCATTTCCTTAAACCCACACCTTCTACACTAGAAAATAGCTGTGCATCCTTCACAATCATGTCTAATAATGCATTGGCTAAGCTTTTGCTTTCTATATGATGTAATGTAGAGAATGCCATGAATGTAAAATAAGAATATATAAAATAAGAATAAAAAGGTTTAGAGACAAATTGGTTGTTTCCAATGTGGAAACCAAGAGAAGATGGATTGTCCCTATCTGGAGGGAGAATTTCACAGTTAATCCCTATAGCTGTATATGTAGTTTATATTTTAAAAAGAGACTTCGTGAACCAGGGTCTGCAAGCCTGCCAACATTAGGCTGTTAAAAGAAGGATCTTTTATGGGTTATCAGCAAATGGCTTCCCCTCACCCCATAAAACCCTACTCCACAGATTAATAGAATAAATACAATAATGTGAAAGTAAAATTAAAGAAGGGCGCAGTTCTGCCTTTGTTTGAGAGGAATAATTTTTCTGTTCCACTTTCAACACTGATGTTTTGGGGAAGGAGAAAATTATCAGTAGAGAATGAAACACTGAGTGGGGAAGCTGATAGTTACAGTCCGTGAGGACCACGGCTGCACTGTGATGTCCAGCAAACTCAGATTAGAGATAGATACACTAAAGTTAATCTTACATAGAGTTCACCTACCCCTATTAAAAGTTTAATGTCTAATTAATTAAATTCTCAATTTTTTTATGAAGCTAATGTAATCACTTATTTGATACACTTCCAACTTAACTTAGACACTTATACAGGTTTTAAATGGTAACACCTCAATTATCTTTCTTTAGATTTACATCCTATGGCTTTTTCATGCACACAGTATAACACAAGAATAGCATACAGTATAAACAAGTACAACACACAGTATAACACAAGTATAACATACAGTATAAACAAGCACAACACTTCAGAATATCAATCATTTCACATGCACCATACAGTACAACTCCACAAAGATCAGCGCTAATGGAATTAAAATAAGTTGAGAGAAGCATATGGAATATATGCATAGATGACCCACTGCACTCTGAAAGGTCTGCTTGGAGTTGCACCTGATCAATCAGTCACATCCATCTCTCCACTGTGATGGATCTATCAGTGATAAACAGATCACGCAAGAGTCTGGAATCCTCTATATTTGGTTGACAGAAGTTTTCTTGTTGATGACTTCAGGCTGCGTAAGATGTATAGGCTGGCGTTTTTCTCTCTGACGTCCCAGATGTCTGCCTTTTGGGATCAGGGAGACCCAGGCCATCGCGAGCCTCCTTGTGCAGCACCTCGTGCACCAAGGGGAGGAACATGAGTCCATGAACACTGAGATGCCACTCGGGCTTTTTGGCAGTTTTTTTTATCAGCTTGTCCCCCAGGTGAACCATGAAAGTGGGTCTCTTATAAATGTTTGAGTAAAAGAAGTCAAAGTAGGATATGTGTGTTGGGTTTACATTTAGTCAAGTGGTATTTTATCCAAAGCTGCATTCTCTGACTTTTTTGAAGTCTACACATCTACACCTAACAGTAGATGTTTGTTATCTTGAGGACCAAAATATAAACTACATAGATGGACTTACATGAACTGTTTTGTATTGTTCAACTTTATTGAATATTGATTTATTGAAGTAAATTCAAGTTGTTCAATTAAACAAATTTTGCTGTTTTATCTTTTTGTAACAATTAACGTGTACATGTAAAATAAAAGAAATTGTAAAATTTTTAAAGATTTTTTTAGATCCTCTAAATAAACATGTCTTCCTGTAAATTCCTGTAAAGGTTACATGAGTCAAATACAGAAATCAACATCTGATCCTGGATCTGCCAAAAGTATGGGATTTCCTCAGTGTGTGCAGACTCATTGATCTTAACATAGCAGTCCACAGACTATAGATGCTTAACTTCTGCAAGGCCAAACACGATCTCCTTTGGATCATACACGATCCTATGAGGTAATGACTCTAGCCAGGTGCACAGGGGTGGATAAAGAACCTCTAAGGACAGTGTTTAAACTTCCTCAATCTGCAATAGTCCTCTCCTGCAGCAGGTTCCATGTCAAGCCCCCTCATGTTTGCAGTCGAATACATGTCTCAGAAGTCTTTTATCAAGATTTTCCGCAGTGTCCTCAGTCACGCACTGGTAAGACTATTTCCTCTCACAACAACACAACAAACTCCCATCACAGAGCTGTCTTGTGTAATGGCAAGGTGGATGAATGAGGTAATGTACATCATGTTTCAGTATAGTAGCTTAGTTATGGGTGAAACCAAAGAGCAATGTTGTTGGACTTACGGTCATAAACAATTCAATCACATTGGGATATACCATTTGGTTTTGTATAAGACACAGCTTATACAATAGGCACTGAATCAGATCTATCTAGCGAGCCATAAGAGCAAAAAATTGTCCCATCCGTATTTCGTAAGTGGAAGATTTAGCTTCAGTAAGAATCATTATTTCAAACAGGTGTCAATTTTTTATATTATTTTGCAGATTCTGCTGAATAGTGACTTGGCCTCTTCAGTGTCCCCAGAACCAGCTAGCACCGTGATGACTGAAATCTGACCTCATCAATCAGACTTCTAAATCTGTAAGTCTTGTAAATCACAGCTTTATATTTTGAAGTGTTAATCTTGGGAGTGCGCATACATATATAAAAAATGATTTATCAGTGTATTTTCCTCTAGCAGTGTGTGATTAGAAGGCAAGGCCCATCATGGTTAGAATCGCGTATTATTTTTCCTTTCAATGATAAACGAGGTACAAAGGAAGTACATTTAGAAATCACATATATTTATGTAAAATCATACTTTACATAACTTGGTAAGATAAACAGGACAAATGAAAGCACTACCCTACTTTGGATGACAGTGGACTACAAAACAAAACAAATGTCAGAAGAGATTTTTTTTTTCTCTTTTTTCCAAGGACAGAAGTGAAAATATTTATATATTAAAAAAAGATCACGCAAGGACAATCATTCAAATTACATTAAGACAAGGCACAAAATGAAGAATTCTTCTTTTATAATTTCTAGCAATTTGATAACCAAGTTTGCAATAAATTTTAGAAACACTGCTACATTACACTTGTATGACAGCAGCAGTTTTATGCCACACTCACCTGCAATAACGCCAAGTGGACAAACGTAAAGGGACCTGCAGCTTCTGGCTACTACTTAGACAAAGGACCACATTTTGGCCATTCTTGGTTATTGACAATGAGTACTTTTTAAGATTTTATTAACAGTTTGGTATGGTCAGAAAAGTCAGTTTATTCAAAGAATTGTTAGTACGTGCAGGGTTATATACATAATTATTAAAAGATAATTTATTGAATACAGGGACTCAGAGCCTACAAAAGCAAAACTAAACAAACAAAAACAAAACAAACAAAAAAACACAACCACTCATTGATTTCACATTTTCCAGTGTATTCCCATAACATCTCAGACACAGGTCCCAGCACAGCACTTCTACAGTATTACAGATATGGCCACATCTTTAGGCACATTTGCTCTTGTGCAAAACAAGGGAGGCAAACAGCTACTTCACCTTTAAGGTTCAGCTATGAATAAACTGAGGAATCAAGAATATTTTAAAAAATTATACAAAAATAAAGGGCACATCTCCCTAGTTTGATTTTTAATGCCAGCCGTACAGAAGTGTGTCCATCAGGGCTCAAGATGCATCTGCTCTAGAAGAGTCCGACGACCTCTCCTGTCCCTGGATCTAGATCGATGTCATAGAAACAGGGGCGAGTCGGTAGGCCTGGGATGGTCGGCATCTGCATTGGAAAATTGCAGAGTGAAAACATTATATTTTTCATACCTCTAAAACAAGTTGTTCCATGACGATGGTTTTCAGTGCTACATACACCAACTTATCAACTTGAAATTGTATGCAGTTCCTAATTTCTTCCCACAATCACAGATTTACAGTGCAACTTGAAACAATATACAGTATTATTTTGGGGGTTTTCGTCTCTTCGGCTGAAGCAACTAGTCATTCTACTTTAAGATATTTGCAGGTGCTAATAGGATGTGTGTGAATCAACAGGTCACTTTACTCTTCCTACTGAAACTGAAGCACTGCTAGAACTTTTGTATCCCTTATTACACATTTTGTGGTCAAATTGCAGGTACCACACTTTACGGCAGACTATTGTGAAGATCCCAGATAGCAACCATGGAAATATGGCTCCTTCAACTTTTGCTTTCTTGTAATCCAAACACCAAGGATTACCATAGTAACATCACAGCAAAGACTGATGTTATGGGCTGAAATTGTTGGTATAAACCTATAATTAGGAACATATCTAAGATAGCTCTCTAAGCATCACCGTAGCAACAAGAGTTCGTCATACCACTGTGTATTTTGCATGCAGGCACAACCCATGTGAGAGGTTTTACAATGGCACAAAATTCACTCATTTAGAAATCATAGTGCATCATGGGGTGTATTCTACCAGTAATAGTTTAAAACAACGAATTGTTATTCATTTCATTATTGTTTTTGTATTATGCTAATAAATAAATACTAAACTTCAAAACTGGGCTGCTATAGACCCGCATTTGTAGATTTATATGACAACCTTATTTTTTTTAATAATTAATTAAAATAAATAAATCATTGTGTTTAAAAAAAAAGTAGTTCTTTTTTTTTTTTTATCCCAACATGTATTTTATATGGGTAACTATGCAATGTCTGTCTCTACCGACTCTACTGCCTCACCCTTGATAACTGAATTGACCATCTTCACGACTGAATGCTTTCAATTGACCCAAACTTTAAATGTGATTTCGGTAAACAGACTTGGTTACCAAATGACCTTTTTACACTGGCCGCCATTTCCCTACACTCAAATGCTGATACAGCTACTTGCATAAATCAATGCACTTGCATAAATGGGTGGGGGCATACACAAAAAAACTTTGTGTAGCAAACTAAGGACTTTGCATGTGAATTATTATTGGTGGGAATAGTTCAGAGTGTCACTGACATTATTAAGAGACATCGTCTTCACAGCCCTTCTAACATGTACTATGTTACCCTTCACATTGTAATCTGCATCAGTGATTAATAAACAACTATAAAAGTCGGTGACGATATACTCTTCATGGAATGACCACAATTAATCCCATAGAAGGGCTCACCGTGCCAACAAGTGGGTAGAGGAAGCCAGCGCCAACACTGGCACGGATATCACGGATAGGCAGAACAAAGCCAGTGGGCGTGCCTTTCTTTTCAGCATCATGAGACAGAGACAGATGCGTCTTTGCCATACATATTGGCAAATTGCCAAACCCCTATAGGGAGAAAAAGGACGTAAATACAAACACAGATGTGCACATAATTTGTATATTTTGTCTCTCAAACACTTCTAAACAGGCTTTCAGGGCTCCCACTACAAGTCAAATGCAAAATTAAACTTTTCTACATTTATTAATGACTACATAAACTGACTACATTTATTATAGAAATTCATTCTTTTTAACATAGGTCACCTTTCTTAAATAGGCACAGAAAACAAAGTAAAACAAATTCACTTTTACACAAGACTGTATAAAACTTTAGAATATAAAAGAAATTAGACAGATAGCAACTAAAATGTAAATATGCTATAAAACAAATTCCCTCATATTCCAAGACTTGATCAAACAATGATCAAATCCCATGATTTTCCATGTACGGAATTTAACTTCCATGATGTTCCAGAAATTCCATAACCCATGGAAACCCTGAGGTTTGTTAGGATTTAATTAAACCAGTCTATTAATGATTACATGGCAGGCAGTTCCTTGAACATCTTTGACTCTCTGTCATGATGGGTACGGCCTGACCTGTTTGGTGTACAGCTGAACCTTATTCTGGGCCTCCGGAAGCAGCTCGATGTCGTCGGCTCCATAAATCTTTTGTGCAATGATTCTGATCTTATCAATTATAGGCAGCTGTAGAATGAGAGAGCACATAAAAAAATGTCCATTTTATAGAAACAACTTACCAAAGCTATATGCAATATAAACAGAACAACTCATAAACAAGTGAGAATGGCATTACCTCAATGTCGTACAGGAATCTGAAGTTACTGGGTGCTTCTGCAGCTTTCTGCACGGCGTTGCCCAGCTCGACTGCTCCAGTGCCTCCATCTGCCCAGTGAGTGCATGGTACTGCATCAAAAGCTCCAGCCTCTTTAGCAAGTTTGCAGATCAGCTGCAGTTCAGCGTCAGTGTCAGTCCTGCACACATCATCATGGTGAGTCTCCCAATCTGAATATGTACAACATCTCTGTGTAGACACTGTGGTTTACAGTGTACTGCAATAGGCTGACAGGAAGATACAGTATCGAAGACCTGGGGATGATGAGGTTAAAGGTTAAACGGGTTTACTCATCAATAATCCCATACTTGAAAGCATTGACTGCTACGACAACAGGCACCCCGAAGTGCTTAGCATTCTCCACTTGCTTCCTCAGATTACAGAAGCCCTTCTCCACCAGCTCGAGGTTCTGAAGGGAAAAAAAACAGAACCAAGAAGTACAAATATGAAATTATTCACAATAGAAGTGTATCTTTGATATAAATATGACTGGGGCCTAGAACACACAGTTCTCCTCTCAGACAGATTAAACAAACATACAATATTACCTCCTCGATGTATTCCTTTGGTAAAGGCATGCCAGCTGTGACCTACAGAAAAATACCAAACTAGGTTTCAATTCCAAAACACAGCTACATCTTCACTACCGTTGCTAACTGAAGCAAGTTTACCACAGCGTTATCCTAATTTAAGTCCTACAAATAAATAAGTGTTCCCACTCACCGACGGTCCACCTCCATGCATTTTCAGTGCTCGGACGGTGGCCACCAGCACCACCACGTGAGGCCTCAGCCCAGAGGAACGACATTTAATGTTAAAAAACTTCTCCATCCCGATATCAGCACCAAAGCCTGCCTCCGTTACTAAACCGAAGTAGAGCAGAAGGAGCAGGAGGAAACATCACTCCAGGGCATCGGTTTCAAGCCATAAAGAGGTTGACAAAATTACATAAATGACCTAAATGAAGCAGTTAAGGAAGACAAGCATGCAATGCATTTGGAGTAGGACTGTTTATTATAAAAAATTTTTATAAACTGTAAAACACTAAAAACTGGGAGTTGCATTTTGGTAGAGGAGGAGTTGCGTTTTGAGATTTACAGCCCAGAACTGGTGGGTTTCAGGCACTTTTCAAAAGCTTTGTTTTACTTACCTACAAATCCTTCGGGCCCCACAAGCTTCAGAGCAATTTTATCAGCCAGAATGGAAGAGTTCCCATGAGCAATGTTGGCAAAAGGCCCGGCATGAACAAACACAGGGTTTCCCTAGAAAGGCAGAAATACTGGGAGTCAAACAATTACTTAAAGAGATGACACATGGCCGGTGTGTGCAGAGCTCCATGAACCAACCGAGCATCAAGACCATGGAGAGGTGCAGACTGGGGAACAGCACAGAGTGGATCAATTTGGCCTGAGCCAAAGAATGGCTTAAGTTCAGACTGTGAGAGCACTCCAATAACTCCATCCCATGAGATAACATGATGACTCTGGGGTTTTCAGGCTGTGAGCAACCCGTCAAGGGGGTAAGGTACGAGTTTGTTTTAATTAAAAATATATATTAAAAAAATCACTTGCATTTAAAAACATAAATAAAGCAATAAAACTGCTCTTTGGTAATCTAATGCAATTCATTATCTTCCCAGTAGAGGGTGCCAGAGTATCTTCATCTAGATCAGGGTTGAAGGATTTAAGCAAACAAACAGAAAAGGTCACTTGTTCAAAATGCTGAAAACCCCTATGCTAACTGACCATCATTGCAGTGGTATGGCAGTGTTAAACACTCTGAGTGAGGAACAGTATTTGCTGTTGCTCCAATCACACACACTGATCAAGGCCTCCATACTGCTGTGTGTACAATATATTGGAAGTACAGATGATGACATACACACACACACACACACACCCACACACACCTACACACACCTACATCCAGAAAAAATATACACCTCATACCTCCAAGGTCTGCATAAGATTGGGCTTGATGGCATCTCTCATTAGAACTGTCAGTGCTCCACACACACCCTGAAGAGAGACGGAGAACATTTATTAATCCTAAAGATATATTCCTCAGTGTGTACCATGTGTACCAGCCTAGTTTTCCCCACACAGATAAAGCAAAAGGATCTGACGGTACCAAGTTACACTGAAGCACATACTGTAATCTATTGATTTATTTATTTTAATCTATACAGATGCAACAGATGTTTGGAAGCTGCCCTATGTATACGTGTAGAGACACATATAAGCCTACTCATCATAATACCGATAAACTGTGCGAAACACTGACCAGGTCCTCAGTAGTGACTGGCTCCCCACTGCGACTGGTGGCCACCACCATTTTAGCCAGTCTCTGCCTCATGTCCTCCAGGCTGCTTGTGAGAGCTAGCACAGCCATGATCTCACTGGCCACGGTGATGTCAAACTGAGCCTGCAAAACACACACGAACCTCACGTGAACGGGGCCCAGAAGAGCCGCTCCACGTGTCGCTGCGTGCCGAGTTGCATCAGATATTGTTCTGGTGATTTGATTCATCGTGCTGCGATGTGCGTGTCTGATGTGCTCTCATATCGCTCACCGTTCTGGTATAGCCTTTCTCAGTTGGAGACTGGCCAATGGTGATCTTGCGCAGAAAACGATCATTGGTGTCCAACACTAAGAAGAAGAAACAAAGAAAAAAGACCTAGCCTGAGTTACGATCATCTGGATTCCAGAAACACCTAAGGAATGAGGAAAGGGGTATTAGTATGTGTACACTGTAGTTATTTCTGTGCCCGTAGGCCTTGTACCTCTCTGCCAGGTGACTGACTCGGGGTCAATGTCCAGCCTAGCGAAGCGGGTGATCTCATCCTCGCTCAGTGCGGAGGGGTCCGTCTTCTCTATGCCCAATTTCTGTGTGTATGGGAGGTAAGACATAACATGACAAATAAGCAAAGGAACACAAATACACAAATTTGTAATTTAATATTAATTTTAACTGAACGCTTGTTTATTACCTCTTTAGGAACACCCCAACATAAGACAAAATACATTCTACACAATTAATACCGATATAATATAGCCAAATATTCCCACCTTTAGTCTGTTGATCTGCACAGTGGAAAATGTCCTCTGGCCTCCACTTAGTGGTACTAGGCGGTTAAAAAGTGCCTGAAAGGTAATCAGAAGATTATGAAGTCAGTAATCAGAACATTTTCACACCAGGTTCCAGCTGTGTCTCGAGAATGTCAGTTCAGACCTTATCAGACTGAGTGGCCTCGTGGAAGATGCGTGCATCAACAGCAGCAGCCACCAGGTTGTTCGCAGCCGTGATGGCATGAATGTCACCAGTGAGGTGCAGATTAAACTAAAAACCAGGCAGGAAATACAGCACACATTAAATGTAATATCAACGATGTGCAGAAGTAGATGTGTCACAAAAAGCAGCCTATGTAAAGCCAAACTACCTCTTCCATTGGAATAACTTGGGAATACCCGCCCCCGGCGGCGCCACCTAGTGATAAAAACATTGAACAGCAATTCTAGTTATGACCTCCGTGTTTACTCGAGAAAGTGGTCTGGCAGGTCAGGTCAGTCAGACTCGCCTTTAATTCCAAACGTGGGGCCCTGAGACGGTTGGCGTACGCAAGCAAACACATTCTGCTTGAGGTGAGCGCCTAGCGCCTGCACCAGGCCTATAGTGGTAGTGCTCTTCCCCTCTCCGAGAGGTGTGGGAGTGATTCTGTAACATTCAAGGCAAATGTTTACATATGTACAGTCTCTACAAATGAAAAGCGTTTCATAAAGGTGCCACACCAATATTACTCACTTTAGTTATAACACTGTGCAAGAGACAACCTCCTCTCACTGACATTAGTCACAGTAATAAAGTGTCAAAAAGTGAAACAAAATGCTATTCTAACATACATGCAAAAACATCTAACTGACCAGAACACAGATTAAGATTCTTACCCAGTCACAACCACGTATTTACCATCAGGCTGAGTTCGCAGTCGGTCAATACATTCCAGCTGCACTTTGGCCTTCGTCTTGCCATACAGCTCTACCTCGTCAGAGAGAAGACCGATCTCTCTGGCCAGACGGTCAATGGGCTTGGGCACACAAGAGCGGGAGATGACAATATCGCTGAGAAGAACAACCAACACAAATATTTGAACACCAAACACAGATACAGAGTTACCTAAACAATTATTCAAGTCAACAAGTTCAACTGGCAAATTCACAAAAGTTTAGGTTGAATCTTTAGTAGTCACAAAGAGAGATTACTGTTAAGGTGTGATAACAGACAACATGATTATGACTGATCTACTTAAATGTGTTTTCAGTTCACACTTCATTTTCAGCACAATCAAATCAAGTCTTTCAGGCAGAACAACTACTTAAAAGCATCAACTACATAACAAATATTAAACATCTGTCCATTTTAGACCAACCTTGGGACAGGTTTCTTCAAGCTGAGCGTGGTATAAATCATATTCCATTTGCCAGGTTGATGTGCCTGAAGGAAGCGTTTAGCACTAAGAACAGTATTCTGATGAGAAACAGAGCAAAAGGGAAAGACAGACAAAGCTCAGGTTAATAACAAAGGTAAAAAGAGACAAACTATTTGAACTGCTATTTCTTGCTATGGCTGCAGTGAAGTTAAAAAACTCAAAGGAAAAAAAAAACTTATCTGCACTGTTGGAACTTCAGAACCCCATGGAATTAATTTTTTTTTAATACATAAACTGTATCCACTGAATCTGAATGTAGAAGTTCAGAAGCACTTTGCTTGAACAGCTGATGAAGGACCCCTATCCAAAATGTCCCATTTCTCTGGAAGCATTTGTGTACTTCACTGCAATTTTGAACAACTCTTCATCTTTTACTACTGTACAGCACAGTAACTCACCTGGAATGCTCTCTGGATTTTATAGCCGTGTGTGTGTAATATGTATATATTATATATAAAGTGAGAGAGAGAGAGACACTACAGAAAGTGAAAAAAGAGAGAGGTGTACCTGCATCAGCATGGCTACAGTCATGGGGCCAACGCCGCCTGGTACAGGTGTGATGAAGGCAGCCTGCTCCTTCGCCGAAGCAAATTCAACATCGCCCACCACCCGCTTTCCGCTGGGCTTAGTGCTGTCTGTGACGAGATCAAAAAATACATAAAGAACCTGCTTAAGACCATACATGAGAGATCCACAAACTATGAGAGGAAAAAAGCTAGTGCAGATATCACAGTTTCTAAATGATAACCACCCATTCCTTGTTTGGACTTAACTATTAAAACTATTTGGAATTAACTATTAAAAATTTTGTTTACCAGGATTAGGTTGCACTCGAACAGAAATGGCTACTTTAATCTTGAAAGGTCTGATGTCACTTATGTTTGTGATGTGTCAATAGGCTGTACATTATAATAACAAACACAGTAAACCAAGAAGGAACATAAACCAAGTTATAGTATTTACTAAGTAACAACAAATATATTTACATTTACATTTACGGCATTTGGCAGACGCTCTTATCCAGAGCGACTTACAAAGTGCTTAGGGATACTTGG
>JAOYMR010000010.1:5145156-5171805 GCA_025802075.1 Tenebrosternarchus preto | reverse complement strand
CTAGGTACGCTTCTGGGTCTGACCATAGCCATCAAGTACGGAGGAGCTGGACCATTCTTGGCTTTGTAGGCTAGCATATTGAGCAAGTCTATTATGATAAACATGTTCTATAAATAATCATTACATCAAACTTATCATGTTCACCTGATAAATTTACCAGTTGCTTTTGACCACTTGAATGTAAACTGATTAGATGGGTGATATAGAATTTCAATAACTTGACAAACTGCCAAGAATTCAGTCTTGTTTAAAACTGTGTCAAACGCATCATCACCACTACTGCTGCTTATCAGAATCATCATATCAAAGTCAAACATCTCAAGGTGCTTCAGTCAGAAAAGATTAAACAAAGTTTACAAGATCAATTAAATAACATTTCACAGTTATTTATCTGGATTTAAACACAAAAAGTTTTTAGTTCCTTGGAAATCCATTCCAGAATAAAACCAGCCTGCTCCACAAATATGTTAATGATTAGTGGACCTGTCTGATTAGGCAATGTTTCTTCAGTTGATCAGCAAGATATGCTGGTTAATTAAGGGCTTCGACTTTCACAGTGGGTAGAAAATGTGAAAATTATTATTCAGAAATGTGTTATTTCAAATTGTGAAATTACTAACCATGAGAAAATTGTGCGAACTTACCACGACAGAAGGAAAAGAACCGTGATAATAACATTTACACTATTTAAATGTCTGCTTGTTTGTTTATTTTTTTTGCATGTTGAGCCATGTTTTCTTCCTCCTGACCCACCTGGAACATGATTGATGCCACAATCAATGACTACAGCACCTTTCTTCACCCACTCTCCCTTCACCAACTCCGGCTTCCCAATCCCCGTCACCAAGATGTCCGCTCTTCCTACCTAGGAAGAAGTTTGTATTTATGTATAACTATACCCATCCTTAATATGTTTTAACATCAGTAATATGCACATTAATTTATTATTTACAAACTAGTAATAGGTATTTTTCATTAAACAGCAGCTACAGAACTGCTGTTGGCTGGATAGTACTGGGTGGCTGATCACTTCCACTCCAACAGTGACAATGAACATGTAAAAACCCCAACACTTCTGTGCCTGATGCACTCAAGAGGCAAAATGCCCACTGTTCTACAAACGCCCACCCTACCAATATAAACACACAGGCATCAGTGATCCTGTGGTCAAAAGCTGACCGTGATGAACAAGATAACTAAGAAATTCTGCATGAGGTGGCTGGGACTACTCTAATTGCACACCTGTAAAAATGCTTCTGTTCAATGGACAGTTAGTATAGGTGTAAAGCAGGTATTTCTAATAAGGTGACGAGTGAAGGGAAGTTTAAAGGTTTACCTCAGCAGCCAGGTCAGCGGTTTTTGAATGACAGGTGGTCACAGTTGCATGATTCCACAGCAGGAGGTCATGCATAGGCGCACCAACAATCTTACTGCGGCCAATCACAACAGCCCTTTTTCCTGCTACAGGCACACCTGTACAAATGCATGAATCTTTATGTTTTTGGGGGGGTTTTTGCAGTACAATAAAGTAATCAATGCTGCCCCCATTCATAAACAAGACTTAGTAGGCACACAACAGCATTACAAACTCTCAGTATAGCAGCTTCTAAATGAAGAACCGTCTCCAACCTGTTTGTCGAATGAGCTCCATACAACCGTTGGGAGTGCAGGGAATGAAACAGTCTCCAAGATCACCACGCGCCAGTTTCCCTGCATTTATGCTAGTCAAACTAGAAAAATAAATCATATTTAGCTTCTTCTATAACATTTAAATTGACTTAATTATTTGGCTTTCCAAAACTAAAAGCAGAATTTCCACAGTCTTTTTATTATTATTATTTTTTTTTTAATAAACCTCATTAGACGTGTGCGAGGGTTTCTCTTACCCATCCACGTCCTTCTCTGGAGCCACAGCATTGGTGACCTTCTCCGTGTCAATGCGGTGAATGGAGTCCAACGGCAGCTGCACTATGAGTCCATGCACACTAGAGTTTTCATTGACCTCTCGGATACTTTGCAGAACCTGAGTGAGCATGTGTTTGTTGTGTTGAAAATGAATAAAAACTGAATTGTATAGCCTCTCGTTACACATACCAACCTGATGAAATGCAGTGTAGACCAGTTTAGCAAATGTACCTACTGGTGCGTCACTATGTTTTATGTTGTAAACAGTATTAGTGACAACAGACTTAGGAAATGGTCATGAGGTCTTCTCACCTCTTCTTCAGTAGCAGTCTGGGGAAGCCTCTTGTGTATAGCATTGATTCCAATCTAAAATCAACAAGAAGAAAGTTGTGTTCTATTCTTCATTATATATTTATTTTGTTGTATTTTTTTACTTGTGTTGCAAATATTATTTGATATTTTGTGTAGTAACACTGGGGATGCTGAAAGGTGTTTATAAATTAAATTAGTTGTAGTATATTATTTTAAAGTCTTTATCTGGATTTTTTTAAATGCTACACATATATACATATTTAGATTATAAGTAACCATTAAGGAGCTTGGGTGGATCAGTTTTCCATCTGTAACAGCTTTTTACCTCATTGGCAGCTTTCAGCTTCATGCTAATGTACAGGTTGGAATCTTCTCTGTTTCCCACCTACAATTCAAATACACTGTAGCAGTAACCAGTAAGGAACAGCCTAGTTACAAACCAAGCTATTAAGTCAGCTCCATTTGTTAGTGGTTTATGGCATTTCCACCCCCAAACATTAAAGACCTAAAGAACTTTCCAGTGTTACTTTCCTAAGAAATTGTTGTCTTGCAAAAATGACTCATGGCAAATAATGTGAGAAAACACAAAGAATACCAGGGTAACATCTAAGGACCTTCAGATTTCTCTTGCATTGAGTAATGGGAATGAGTCCACCATCAGACACATACTGAACAAGATTGGTGTGCAGATTTACAAGGAAGTATTATGTTTGGAAAAAAAGCAAACACTGCATTCCAACTTAAAATGTCACCCCTACTGTTAAGCATCACTGTCAGTATCATTGTTCGGAGCTTGTTATCCACCTCAAGGCCACAATAGCTTCCCATTACTGCTTCTACAGGATAATATCAGGGTGTCTGTGGTGAAGATTAACCGTGAGTCATGCAGCAAAGTAATGCCTCTAAACGCACAAGAAAGTCTACAAAAAAAAAAACTGTTTAAAGCAGAAGAAATTCAACATTTTGGAAAGGCCAAGTTAATTTCCAGACCTTAACCCAGTAGAAAGAGCAATATACCAGTGCTGAAGCAGAACAAATGGGTGTAAATATGTTTAAATGACTTCTTTATCTAGTTTTAGAGATTACATAAAAATATAATTTCTAGCAGTAATGTGTGCATAGCGTACGTGTAGTGTGATTAAGACAAGTACTTATATATTAGCTACATCCATTCAAGATTAGCCTTTGCTGTGTATTTTGCTATATGAAATGCCACTGCATAAGTAATCTCTATATTTTCACTGGGGACTCTTCATGTCATGGAACAGCACCAGAAGACACACTTTCATTAATCAGTCTTTTCAAATTTGAACCAAAGTGATACATTTCCACCTTTCTTTGCGACAAACTCATTTCCCGTCAGAATTGCTGTCTGTCTTCATCTTGCTGTGCTGCAAGATTATTTTTTTTGCATTTGCCTGTAACTGTGCAGTGCATAGGAGAGTGGGAGGCACCTTCATAAAGAGAATCACTGTGGTATGGGTGTGTTTGGAGGTTTTAATCAACAATCTTAATCAACACATTTTGAAATATCATATTAAAACCTTAGAATTAGAATTAAATAATAACACCCAGGACTATGTGAGAGTCAACAACAACAATAATAATAAAGATAATAATAACTACCTCATCATACTAACCTGTAACACTACCAGGCCTGGTCTGAAGTTTGGGTCTTGTGACTTTAAAGTCTCCACCTCCTTCTTCAGTTTCCCCCTCACCTGACTTTTTTTTTGGGGGGGGGGGATGATTTGATCAATATTTCACAGTGATCATCTTAAGCCCCATAAACAACATGGCATAGGGTCAAAGCTCTTAACAATGAAAACCAATCCAGCTATACAACAGACAGCATAAACAGTCAAAACTGAGTAAGAATGTTTCCTTGTTTTCAGCTCCAAAGGTGAGTGGTTTTTGAACGAACTGATCCTCAGTTTGCTTCAAGCTCAAAACAAAAACTACCAGCTAACTTCCCTCTATCCAAAGAGACTGCTACCAAGTATGGATTTCTTAGGGAAAAAATATAACAAGGACATGTCATTGTAATTTTATTTTTGTACATTTGGATAAAAACAAACTTTGTCTTGAAATTCGGGAAAGCCTCTGTCAGGATTGAAATCCAGAAGTCACATAGTGGCAGAGGGAAAAAAATCTTGCAAAACTGACACATTTAAAATACAGGAATTCACAATTATACAAGAAAATAAATACTCTGAATAAATATGGAATCATATATTGAAACAATAGTAAATCACAAACTCTGTGTCATGAACATGGGTAAATCTCTATTGAAAGGTTTTCTGACCATGTCAGATTACAAAATATAGCTATGATGTTTGCAGTTAAATCTAATGTACCTGCAGGCTGAACATTCAAAACAGTGGGATTTGAAAACTAATTTAAGAGTTTAGCGAAGTGCAAAATGTGGAACTTCATTTCATTAAAGTTTTCAGGTTTGACATTACACAGCACCTTTACTGAGCCCATCAGCCCTAACCAGTGTAACTGTTTCACCGATTTGATGAGTCATGTACCCGTCATTCACTACCACTGTGATTAGCTCAAATACAGTTTGGGGAGGACGTGCACTCTGATAACAGTGGTGCCAATAACACTGAAACTGTCTCTGTCTTTATCTCTCCATGATATCTCCCTGGCATGCCCAAAGGTCACTCTGCAATCAAAAAATCATGATGCAAGCACACATACATTCTAGGGTGTTTGAATTCTTTCAATAGGATAAAAATGTTAAGTATTTGAAGATTTAAAGACTAAGTATTAAGTTAGTAGGTAAATCACTGAGCACTGACTGCCAAATTGGTAACGCAAGGGACCACATAAAATGCATTACTTATTCAGTGTTGTGGCTGGTGCAATTGTTACTACTGATGCAGATAATCGAGCGAAAAATCCAGCTGTTACAAGGGACTATAACATTCTGAACTCGTGAAGCATTGTCGTTACGTTCCTCAAACCCATGGTCATTTATAAATGTAGCAGGCTAGAAACCACCCACTCGTGATACAATTATCTACTCGTTAGTTTGAGTAGTTGGTCATTTTATTTTTACTTGCTACCTTTCCACTAGAGGGCGTGAAAACACAAGGCTAAAGGTTATATAAAGTCAGAATGATTCTAAAAAGGTCTCTCCGGCGATTTTCTGATCAGCTAGATAAAACAGACTATACTTGAACTTTGCTTTAAAAGGAAAAAAAAGTTCTCAAGAACCGTTTAGGTTTGCCTTGCAGACGAATGCATACCGGATGCCAGTAAGAAAGAACAGATAGCTGCATAATACATATTCACGATATAATCCATAATTTAGGTACTTAAAAATTATGAAGCATAATTACTCTGAATGTAGGGGAATATTTCAAAATCCCAATGCGCGTGAGTACCGCACGTGGTAGGCGCGTTTGTGTTCCTTGTGCACGACAGAGCCAAGAACACTCTGATAACTAGCTAGATAAACAGTGTTCACCTTTTCATACAGATTTCAACGCATCATTTAGTTAGCTATAGGTATCTATGCAAATTGTCGTAAAAGACTCACGTACTTGCCAGAATGCTAGCTAGCTAGCTTAACTAAGTTAACCAAGACTGCTAGGTACCACTTTGTTTTGCGCAGCGACTGCAATGTGCCATTGATGCAAATACAGATCAAACTTACGCAGAGACTTCTTTTCCGCTGATAATTTTAGCTGACATACTGGATCCTGTTAATTCTCTTAACGGAGAAAGGACTTGTATTAAAACTTTTAACCGTTTCTCAAGCGATAACCTCAGGTATAAGAACGTAACGTACGTCCACGAATTTTCTACTACCGCTCAAGATGTGCATGACCCAATATCGACGTTAAAACGTTGATGAATACCAATGGAAGTTGACGCAATATGTAGGCGTACTACTTTTCACCAATAACAATTTGAGGGGTCTACATAATGTACATTTAGGGGAAACTACAGTACATTAGTAGAACTGAAATCTAACAATAATTAAGTTGTATGTGAAGACACATTAAAAATCTGTTTATTAAAAAAATCCTTAAGAATATGAGACTAATTAAAATTCTTTGACGTGACGTGATAAAGTTTACATACATGCATGAAATTAGATTATACAGTAGATCAGTAAGATAAAAAGCGACAAGGTTGACTGTGATGGATCTTACCAAAATACTAAATTTGCATTCTGCTGGATGGAGTAAAATTCGGTTACTTTTAATTCGGTTAGTTTTAATCAATTCTGTAATAACAATACTGACAGAAAATTGTCTTTAGCACATTCCACGGAACTTTCATTTTCATGGATATGTGCAGACAATGTTTGAGTTTCTAGATGAACAACAATCTCCAGTCGTTGACATGGAGTGGGACAAAGACTGTAAGATGCAAAGAGGAGGTTGTTTACTTTTTCAAACATTAGATAACTGTTTATTGAAAACTTCTGAATTCTTACTGTTCGCAAATGTTCCTTAAATAATGTATTCCTACATTGCTTGTGCTATTTTTCAAAGCCGCTTTATGAGGAGCCTGTCCACGTAATATTTTTCCTGTTGCAATAAAATAAAAATAAAAATACATCTTTTCCACAAAAAAATGGGTTTTGCCCAGTATTGGCTAAATGGGTTTCCGCTAGCATTTCTGCTAATGAGTGCTGATTGGTTCCACTGCTAAAACAAAAAAAAAACAGTTTGCTTGAGCAAAAAAAAAAAAGAAATACACATGTAATTTTCTTCGATATATTTAACGTAATAAAATACTTCTACTTTTCTAAAGTAAAGTAAAGGGGAAGCCCGAGAGGTGAGAAAATATTTACTGTTTTTTTTTTCGTGTTTAGCTCCGTTCACCTCCTTTCGTTTTGCACTCTCGCGTACGTTTCTGGTATCTGACCAACACGGAAGACATTACAGCGTAGTAAATTCTCTCCAGAAACCCTCTGCTGTTTTCACAAGGGTGAAAAGGGGGCGCAGCGACATCATTTAACAGGCAGGTCATCTGGTCAGCTCTTTAGCTCGGTTATCTGACAGTTGTACGGAGGCATACAGCTAGCTTGCTAGCTACTTATCCTGAACAAAGGTCAGTTTGTCCGCGGAACCGGAGCCTGTAAGTGAGTCAGTGATACGACGTTAATATTTCATGGGAAAAGTAAAATTTGCTCAACGGGCATCAGTACACTAGTTAAACCTGCCTGGCTAGATATTTTCTGAATTTCCTAGCTATCAAGTTAGCTTGCTAGTTAGCTACTGTTACCAAAAAGGAAATAACTAAAAATATTGCTCACTATAAAATAAAATATGTATCGTCCTTAACCTAGCTGGTATTGTCACTCCTAATCGGTCATTGTTGCTATGATATATTTATTGACAGTTCATCCAACTAGCTGTCAATTGTAATTAATTTTAGCCATCTAGCTGGATGATACCCGGAACGAGATTAGCTAGCTAGCTAAGGTAGCCATTGTCTCAGTTTCTTTTGTTGAGACGAAACTGTCGCTAACAAATTCAGCAAGCTAGTAAGCTAACCGGCAACGTAAATGAAGAATTGTAACCAGTTGGCGCAACATTGAATATTTGCTGTATTGCTATTTTCCACTTACATTTAATTTTTAACCAGCCAACAATGTATAACTGGCTAGTTTAGATTTTATAAACATACTGGCTAGACAGGTTAGCTAGCAAACAACGCTTCCGGTGTTAAATCTTTTAGTTTCTTGCTTATAATGTTAAATATATTGTACAATGATTTTAGGGTTGTGATGAAAATCAGGGTTTTCACTGCCACGTCAACGTTTTAGCTTTGGGTCAGCGTCAGTTTTAGGTCACAGTGCACTAGCTATATTTGGAAACAAAACAAGGAAGTTATTTTTCATTCACAACAAGGTGTGGAACATTTACATATCGCCTAGCATTAAAACGGTGATTCTATTGCAATGACATTAGACAGTTGTTTAATGAACTAGAAAAATGTTGTTATACAAAAATGTCAGTCTTTGAAAATGTATGATAACCTAGATTAAATCATTTTAGGGTAGCTCTTCTAAACCGAACAGAAAAGGTTAATGGTCTTTAGGACATCTGCTACTGCAGTCATACTTTAGTGATCCAACATGAATGTACAGTGATGGGTTGTGTGTCGTTTCATTCTGAACAGGAGACCGTAGCCCTGCCTTGGAGGGATAAGATGTCAGAGGGAATTAATGAGTGTGCTTCATCTGTCGGGGTCTTCTCAGCACCACTGTCTTGGACTATATTACTCTTCCTGAGTTCACTAACCACTGTCCAGGCATCAAGTAATACATCATTTGTGTTCTCTTTTACAGTACTGATCTTTTAAAGCACAATTTTGGCTCTAAAGTCACAAAGGCAAATATTGCAACCAATAAACAATATGACATTAATAACATGAACAAAAAGGGGGGGGGGGGGCTGATGGCTCACTGGTTAAGGCACTTGACTAGTAATCAGAAGGTTGCTGGTTCAAACCCCACCTCTACCAAGTTGCCACTGTTGGGCCCCTGAGCAAAAGCCCTTAACCTGCTCAAGATGTATTCAGTCACAATTGTAAGTCGCTTTGGATAAAAGCATCAGCCAAATACCATAAAAAACAAAGGAATTCTTGTCTGTATTTTTGGTTTATCTGTGAGCTGTCTCTGTTTGGGAGACATCTGTCTGCTGGCAAATTGTAAATACCTTCAAATATCACACCTGTGAGGGTGAAGACGGCATTTTTTTCTTGTTTAACAATTTAAGGGTATAATTTGTAACCTAGAAATGGAGGGTAATATGCACTTTCCTAGGCCTGCTCTGTCAGTAATGTCCTCAAAATGCAAACGCCTCAGAAACAGATTTTTGTCTTCTGCGTGAAATTGCTTTTTAGTAGTAGAAGATTTTTTTGTTGTTGTTAGTTTTTTTGACAGTAGAATAAAACATCCTAATAGTTCCATGACTCACTACGGTTGCATAAGATGAAATCACACCTACTTGGATTTGTGTTTTAAATGCCTGTAGTTAATTATTGCTCTCTCTCTGCCCACACTTCTGAAAGTAGTATTTCAAACGCCTTTCTGATTCTATAGTATGTCTAATATCAGGAATATCTCATGACTCTTGTTTTCTTAGGCTGTGTGAGGCCGTTCCCCATCCAGCACGGGCGAGTCAATGTAACAGAGACCAACAGAGGTTCCTTCCCAGTAGGCACTGTGCTCCAGTACAGCTGTGATTCAGGCTTCACTGTGGATGGTCCCAGCATTGTCATATGCACCAGAGAGGGTCTCTGGACCTCAGCCCCACCACGCTGTCTGCACAAAAACTGTGAGTAATCTTGCTGTGAACTTTTTAAATATCCTATCCCCCCCCCCCACCTCCCCCAATTTACATACCTGTAATTTAGGGTTGGGCAATATTTATCATTTCCATACCATCTTTAAATAATCCCATTGTATGGGAGTTTGGGAAAATAAACTCACTTTCCTTAAACAGTGAACATTAGATTTTTTTTTTGGATGCTTTTTTTTGTTACTCATCGCAATATGGCAGTAACTGAAAAATAGACATATTTGCAGTTTTCAAAATGCATAGCCTGTCCTATTTAGCCATAATTTGGATTATATAGGTTTAATATCTTGCCAAACTCTGTCCGTACATAACAGAATAAAAATAAAATTCAGGCCTTAGCAATGAATAAGTTGAAACAAGCAATCATGATGTTTATGGCACATACAACAGAAAACACTGTCCTAGCAGCAAATTGCTTTATATGTGGTGTGCTTTAATGAATAAAATGGCAGCAAGTAAACAGCTACCATTTACTCTCTAGTTTAAAACTAATTGATTTACTTTGTCAGGTTTGAGCAATTTAGGCATAGGGCTTATAATGGGGCTAATAGTATTTCCTGCTATGAGCTCACTTAGACATGACTGGGAAGCAGTTTTTTAAAATGTTTTTTAATTTCTTCATCTACATGGATTACAAGCTTGTAAAAGTAAGTAGAAATCTGATGCTGTTTGCTCCTCTGTGGGTATCAAAGGTGTACTTCAGCTGACTATTCGTCAAGGGGCTGCCCAGAGTTGATTGCTTTTGTTAGAAATTTAGCAACGATGCTCCCAAGTGGTGCAACAGAAAAGCATTTGCCCTACCATTGAGTTGAGTTAGGATTCAGACTTCAGCATACTTTGTAATGGATGAGATGGCATCAATTAGAATCATAATTTGATTTTTAATTAAAATAGGTTTGGAGAGGATAGGGGAGGGGGTGGTGGTGAAAATTTCCCATTGGTGCTGCCATGGTTGAAAAGTATTACTGACGTGCCCTCTAAAGTGCCCTCTAGAGTGGTGAAAATGAGAGGAAGAGCCCTTCTGGGTGCCTGTCGTATGGGGCGGAGCCTTTTAGGCTTCCTCTTCAAGCAATAATACTGTGCATTCTAGAGCAAGAAAGTTCAAGAATGTGTCTTGGAGTGCCCTTGTAGTGGAGAAAATAGAGGGGTTTGTATGTTGTCCCTACGAGTGTCTAAACCTGTGGGTACTAATTTAGCCAAAATATGTGAAGCACTGGAGCATTGTTAGCCAGCACCAGAACAGTGACACTAGTGGTTTGCAGAAATTACAGCAATTGTAGATTCAAAATTATAAAGCACTGAAATCTGTACAACACTCGGATGTTCTAAAGATATAACGATTATTAACAATGTTTAGTCATTAAAGTGCTGCAGTAAAATGATTGTTTCCCTTTTATATGGAAACAAATGTAATAAAATATTGAAACCTGTATTGGGACACTCTGGAACGTTGTTTAATGAAACTTCTGAATGTTTCTTCCCCTTTATTGCTTTCGTATTTTGCTTCCACGTTTTCAATTTCTAGTTAAATTATGATGAGGGATTTCGCTGCTTCGTATAGCGTGAAAATTTTAGCGCCAAGCCAAACCCAATGAAACAGTATCACCTCCCTCCAGTGTTTCGGTGACGCTCGAAGATTCAAAAATGATTACTCGCATGGTAATATGAATTTTGTACAAGCTTTGAAATACCGTGTCAAATCGGCGTGCTTTGCAGTAGTGATACAAGCTTCAATGCCTTTGTAAACATCCCACCACCACCGTCTGTCTGGTTTTCCCTTTGACTAAGTTTAGACCCCATAGTGTGGTTTCATCACTTGTGCCATGTGGACACAACAGCAAACAGCTGAAAGACCCGTCTCCCTAAATTAATTAATAGATTAACTGAATTTAACTCAGCAAGTTTGCAAATGACATCATGTAACTTGGAACAAAGGTGAGCAATCCATTCCTTCTTGTGAAACTATGGACACAAATTCCTGGACTTTAGCACAAGGCCAATTCTGGACGATTCTGTGCCGATTTATTTTCTTGATTTTTTTCCGTAGAGGGTCCGAGATTGCAAATGTCCACCTCTTATCACAACATGCACACACAAACTAAATAATCAATTAGGTTGCCTAGACTATAAATGTACTGAAAGTTGGTGCTGCTGTTTGAGTACTTTGTGTGTTTATAAATGTCCTTTAATGTGATCATGAAACTTTCCATTTAGTCTTGTTAATTTAGAATGTTTTTAAATACAGGGAAAAAAGCACTGACGTTTGGTGCCATTTCTCTACTTATCATAATTGACTCATGCTCTTTTCTGTGTCATGTTTTGTGTTCCAGTGTGTGGTCCTCCGTTTGTGCCAGATAACGGGGGTTACACCTGTCACCCGTCCCCATGCCACCGCCTGGCAGATGGCACAGTGGTCGAGTACTTCTGTGATGAAGGCTACACACTAAAGGGAGACTACAAATACCTCACCTGCCAGAGCGGACAGTGGGATAGCCCCATGCAGATCAGTTGCGTGCTCAGCCAAGGTGACTATAATTCTCTCTTCATAACTGTGGCTTTTACTCCAAGTCACGACTTAAGTGAAGCACAGTAAACGGCTCCAGCAAATAGCTGGAACTGATGAGCAAGGACCTGGGGCTGCACGTATCATTTGCCTGGAAGCTCTCAGTGGATGAAGGTTTGGTAACTCTTTAAACTCTCCTCTCTGTAGAAAAGAATACATCTCCCATACTGGGAATAAACACGCTGTCCATTGTGGCCTCCACTGCCAGCTCTGTGGCACTAGTCCTCCTGCTGGTGGTGCTGTTCGTCTTGCTGCAACCTAGATTAAAGTCTTTCCACCATGGACGGTAAGGCACTCTTTTCTACTATTATATACTATTGTAAGGACATCATACAAGCGTAAAGCTTTTGCTCATTTTGGAGAACAATAATATGCCTCATTAAAATACCAAAGCACCTAAGGTTACTCTGCCACTGTGTGAAGGCTTCTCACTTACCAGTTATTAGATTATGGATGTTTCAGTGTTGACAAGTGTGTTTGAGGCACTAGTGGTCCAGAGTCCATGGTTAATGAGTATTAACAGTGGCTAGTTGCACTTGGACATTTGATTAACTTTTTTCCCTCTGGAAAAAAGTTTATGGAGAAAATGTATGCCATATAATCTTATTGACCATAGCGTATCATTTTCATTGTTTTCATTTTGTTTATATTTTATTTACTTCTAAAATTCTTTCAAGTCTATGAACATTTTCAGTCACCTTCTCCCCTCCAGTAGACGTGAGCAAGGAGGATCTGGACAGCCTGTGACCATCATGGTGGAGGGTGTACAGGTGACCTTGCCAACCTATGAGGAGGCTGTGTCAGGAGCTGGAGGTGTGGTCCTGCCCCGGCCGCACCCCGACGCACAGCTGGAATCTCTGGAACAGCCTTCAGCCCAGGCCTCAACCACACACACGCAGCATGCAGTGGTGCATCAGCCACCTTCCTCTTCATCCTCGTCCTCCTCCTGGTCCTTGGATGCTGTGCAGGGAGCGACAGCAGCATCCACAACACTCCAATGTCACAACCCAGATGCTAGTCAACAGAATAGTTTGCTAATGTCTCTGCATGGCTCAGAGCAGGACCTAGCTGATGGTAAGAACTCTGCATGTTTGTGCAGTCTTTCTGTATCTCTTCCTCCATCTCTCCCATACAATGCATGCAATTTATTTAAAATCAGTAGTGATGCCTTTTTTGTTGTTTACAGTCGAGTACTGTTTAGTTTCTTTTACATGCTGGAGAACTAAAGGTATTTTAAGAATTAAACCAAATGGTTGTGAAATTTTGTAGTAGTAAGTAAGTAAGTAATCTTCTGCACTCTTCTCTGTAGATATTCCCCTATTAAAGGAATCCTGAGAGCTCTTGGACTTCTATAAGCTGCCATACAGCCTCCAAATAGACTGCAGTCCTGCAGGCCTGACTGCTGTGATCCTTCTTTGTGCTGCACCTCTGCAAAATACAGCTCAACCCATCTCAGGTGATACTGAACTCGACAGGCCCAATGCCTGACAGAAGCCACCAGTACTGTTCAGTCAAGAACTCCCCCTATTTACAGACATGCATATATCACACATGCTCAACTCCTGCACAATTTCAGATGATTCCTGTGTCCTTCAGGTCTATGAGTAGGAAATGTAGCAGAGAGACACAGCACTGTACAGAGAGCTAAATATTTATGAAAGGCCTTACTTGCCAGTTAAATATTTTATTATTAAATGTTTTGTGGGGTTTTATCTGTTCAGAAATGTTGACCACAGTGATCAAACGATCATACTTTCCCCGCACGCAAGAAATCCCCAGCACCCTTACACATTATTAAAATGTGCACCATTTGACATTGTGAAAGATGCATGGATGCTTGTGGTAGCACTAAAGGTTTCATTTGATTTGTTTGTTTCTGGCCAACTGCCACACCATACTAAGGGCTATTTCTACCCTCGTGTCAGTTCTCCCCATTTATTCATTTGTCACTGCCAGCCATTTGTTAAGAGTAATTTTTTGCTGTGTGTGACTTAAGAATTGGCTACTGGATTTTGTACTTAACGATTGGCTACATTGCAGCAATTTAGCATGCATGATCAAAGTATCTTCTTGATTAAGTAAGGCATGCCAGTTGTTACTGATAGCATTGTAAGATCCTTTAGGATTTGAGTAGGAGGTAAGTGACAATAAATGGGTCCTTAGAATTATGGATTTGCTTTGAAAGCATATAGATTATCATAAAGGCTAAAGAACACACTGACAATGTCTTGATATTTCTGTGTCTTAAAAACTAGCTGTTTCTGTTGTGGGGCTGCATTATTGGCCTAAGGATTCATTAAAATCTTAAATCTTCATAAATAAATGTTAATACAGTAACAAATAGATGTTTGGGTGAGCACATTGTATGACAGGCTTTATTGTTCATATTTCATGTTTTGCATTTTATTATGCATTGGATAATTTTATTTAGTGATTTGGAAAAAATGACTTTGTATATGCAGTGCTATTGATTAGCATTGTAAAACAGCTTCACTGAAGGAGATAATGATACTTTGCAGGAGCAAACGGAATAATTTAATGTAAATGGATTTATTTAATGTTGAAAAGTGATGTTCTGTATTATATGACCTCAGTTGTCGTTTTGGAACAGGATGAAATAACTAGCGAGCAGTAGTATTTTTGTTGTTTGTATAAAGATTTAATTTATCTTTGCATTGTAAATAACTAGTGGTGATTTCTGATTAAATATTCTTTTAATTCTGAAAGTGTACAGTTTGCTTTACATTGTTTGTGACACCAAAAGCTATCTTTCAAGGATACCTTTAGTTACATTTATTCACATGCAATAACCTGTAACTTAATTACTCTACAAAACCATGAACAACTGCCCAAAACAACATTTTTAACTAAAAAATGTAGCTAAATTTCCATGTTCACCAATTTTGCAACAAATAAGGAAAAAATGTCGTGTGTTAAAAAGGGAAGAGCCTACACCAATCGTCATGAAGACTGATATGATATCAGAATTATCAGACCAACCTACTGAGCATTGGGTAACTTTTGTTTGCTTTTTTTCTGTCAGTTTAATGTTTTGCAGCTTTCGTCCTTTATGTCCATTGGCCTGTCCAGATAAGTGTTGGAATGGGGAACTTCATCCTCTCCAGCTTGTTGAGGACTGCCAGATACAATTTTCTCTATTGGAAATGCCATAGAGAAAGATACCTACTAAAATATCATATTAATGTGAATATTACCAGTTTGAATCTGTTGATATTTACTTTCTTATAAATCATATGTTCATATATCAATTACATGTCTATTATGTGTATTCAAACTGATATTTGAATTATGTAAGTTTGTGGTTGATGGAAGCAGGTTATAGCACTAGTCTAAGTATTTTCATGTGAAGTACCTTATTTTGAATTTTCATCAACAGACTGGAAAAATAACATACCTTCAGTTGAAGCTCTCCACCCTTGGTAACATCTAAAAATAATGATGATGAGCAAAGCTTCGGCAACCTGAAAAACAAAGTAAATGAATGGAAAAAGATATAGGGGTCCAGTGACCTCTGGAGGGAATGACACTTTCAAAATGGTGGAGCACAGCTGGATGTTTTGACAGCCGGTCTCCATGGTAATGGTCCTCTTGCACCTGTAAATAGGAATTGTTCAGTTGGACTTTAATGATAACAATGGACAAGTATGGTGAGTTTAGCAACTTGAGTGGACTTTCTGGCTTAATAGAATTAATGTGAAGATGCAAACAGCTCAGTAGACACTTATTTGGAAATATCCAATCAATATTCAACGGGTTTCTTCTAAAATAATTTGTTTTAAAAAATATGCTTAAAAATGTATTTACTGTGCATTCTGGCGAAGTATGGTTGACAGGATGTACCCAAGCAGGAAGCCTATGAATGGCATGAGAGAGCCTACTGCTATGAGTTGTGGGGAGAGCACTGTCCACACCATTTCCCCGACAGTGATTCCAGACAACACTCCAATGGCCACAGCGGCTATTAGACAAATGCTCATACCAACCTGATAAGAAAAGTGATGAAATGAATCTGTTTTGTTCCCCAAAACACAATGAAATGCATCGTGCTGGTTGTCATTCAAGCATTACTGAATATCAGCATCAATGAGTTTATATTTAGCTTAGCTAGTTGTATGGTAAAATAGTTTTGGTTGGCAATTTTTCAGTTTTAAAGAAACAATTGCCTGCAAATCACTGAAGGCTCGCTGTACCCCACTGGTCTGAAGTTTTTCATGGGCCATAATACCCATGACACCATCCATTAGTTTTATAAAACAATTTCACTCAGTTTGGTTTCTGATTCACTGTGAGGCAGGACCATGTGTCAATTTACCTTAATAACGATTTGTGAGTATCGTGGCACCCAGTGGTTGATGCTGATGCCGATGGCACAGGGCACCAAGATCATGATGAGGGCAATGATGATACCAACGTAGGGGACAGCAATCTCCATGCCATGGAAGCCTTGGCAGTACAGATAAAGGAGAAAGGGCATCGCAACCAATGCCATGACTGTGGAGCATGTGGTCATCACAATGCTGTAGAACACAGAGTTTGTTATGGTTTTTAAAAATCATTTTTAAGTGTTTTTTTGCAATAATGTTTTCAAAAGGCATCAAATGACCCTTAAGTAGAAAGTTCCCATTTCCCTACCTTGTGAGTCTTGTGCAAACAGCACAATATAGCAGCAATATAGCACCCTGAATATGGCAACGATATTGATATTGACCTGATATGATAATTAATTGTAACTAATTAATCAAGTAATTGATTTAAAATTTCATGAGGTACCTAGACGTTGTCCAATATGTGTTTAGATCAGCTCAAATATGGAAAAACTTCCCCTTTTTTGGAGAATATTAGGGCAGTGTGTGCAGAAATCTTTTTCAAAGTGCTGGTTTAGGATCAGCCTGTGTGCAACTGTGTGCAGGGGCAGTCTGATAATCCTCTCTAAATCCTTTGATATATATGTGTCCCTTTGAGTTTATATTACCTTACATTCATGTCACCTTGAACAGCTAAGGATAAAATGTTGGAGAGGTTCCCACCAGGACAGCATCCACAGATCAGCACTGTGACAGCCTCAATAGGCCCCAACTGAAAGATTTTGGCTAGGCAGAATGCAGCAAGAGGCATGATGCCAAACTGAGACAACATTGCTATTGCAACACCTTTTGGCTTGACAACGTGGTCTCTGATTTTTTCAGTGTCCATGGTACAGCCGAGAGAGATCATGGTGATGAAAAGAATGATGATTGTGATAGCATTGATAACCTTGTCCATGACTGGAGAGATGGGGGGCAGGAAGCCTCCATGGACAGTGGTGTTCTCTGAGGTGATGTTGAGGAGGCTGTACTCATAGCTTGGGCTGACGAGTCTGTGGTGATCTTCAGTTATGTTCATGATTCTCATTCCAACTACGGTTTTTACTCTGCTGGTTGCTGGATTTTAAAATGACAAGTGTGGTAGAAATAACTTGTAAAAATGTACATTGAAAAGATTCCTAGGTTAACCTTTGACCCTCTCTTGGTTAATATTTGTTTGTGTTTTTACCTTTCGTTTAATTGACTCTAAAACTGTCAACCATCTCACATGGTGCCCTGGAACAAGGAGAAAAAAATCAACAAGGAACATGGAAGAAGCTGTAGATGGGAAAATGATCATTTTGATACCAACATTGTGTAAAATGTTTTAGTGGTTTGGTTTAACAGTTTTATTCAATGTGAGAAGACATTTTAATTTTAAAGTAAATGGCAAGTAACATCCAGGCACTTGAATGAATCATAATGCTTTGCTGAGACCCACTTTTGGGCCAGTGGGATGAGGAGATTCAGACACAATTTCCTCAAAGAAGCTTGTGACTTTCAGGTGCTAGAGAAATGGAGTCATTCTCTAAAAACCAGTCTTCTTGTTGCAAGGAATGAAAGCCAAAAAGACATACAATGTATTGTTCATCTTGCCAGTTTCCCTATAGTTTACCACATACACACAGACACACAGTTTAGTGTGTGCTAATCTGTTGCTTTGGTATTAAAAAAAATGTCATGTTGAATAAAAATCCTGAATAGTGTAGAATGGCTTTGTAGATAATTACCTCTATTATTTTATCTTATTTTATATATCTGTTTATCTTATATTTTATAGATAATAGCCACTATCATTTTAATTTCCATTCAAAACCCCAAACACAAAATAATATAGCAAAACCATTTAAAAGTTGAAGTCTGTTGTATCTTGAAAATTACTTAAAACTTTTTATTGCAATGCAGTTAATCTAATGAACCAGAACACAACAAAACCATAACATTTTAGCAAAAACATTACTAACTAACATTTAAATCTAAAAAAACATGTTCTTACCTTCATTTTTGAAGTCATTCAGTAAGTGTTGCTGCACCTTAGGAAGTTACTCTGCAAGTGTGTGACTCTTAAGTCTTTCTCTCGTTCTCTTTCTCTCTCTCCCTCTCCCTCTCACACACACACTTTTATGCCCTCCTTTTCTAATCTAGTATTCCTCTGTTCAACCCTTTTTAACTCTTATTTGTGAAACCTTTGTGATCCCTGTTACATTGTTGTCACCCTTGAGTTTGAACAACTAACTTATCCTTGCTTTATTTCAGACACCCAACACAGAATCCCAAAAACACTAGTAGATAGGTACAAACTCTTTATTCCACCTTTACAAAAATCGCGTTTAAGATAAAGTAAATAAAACAGGCTTTTTCCTGTACACAGGCCAGTTCCTTGTACCTAAAACAAAAAGAAAAACACAATCCAAGGGAAGGGGGACCAATATAACTGTAAAGTACTTAAAATTCACACTTCCAAAGAAAACAAGCTACACAACAACAGTACAAAACCAACTGCACGATACAAAAGCTAGGCCAGATAACCACGAATCAGGCAACAATCCAGAGGAGAGGATTCTAATTCTAAAGGCCATTGATTTGGCCTAGTCACTTAAAAATGAACCATACATACTAATGTGTTGTAAAGTGGATATTCAGTTTAATGCAGTTAATTAACAAAATGCCCAACTAAGGGAATTAAGGGATGAGCTTTTTACTTGATATTGCTAAAGTGAAGGATAGCTTTAGGGGTAGCCTAATCCAAACCCAGTTGTTTGTCTGTGCAGACATGCAGCCCTCTAGCTCCTTTGGGGAAGGCAGCGATGGCTAACATCTGCAGCTCCACATGTGACAGTGATTAACCCTCTGGCTAACATCACACAAGATTGTATGACAAAGTCGCGTGGGGTGAAGACCCATCTACGTGACCTGCAACTGTATAAACACTCCTGAGAATCTTGCATTCATATGCAGATGTATTACCAATCTTGAAATCAGCTTTGTGTAATGTTTCATATTAATAATCACAGGCATCAAGGACATAATTTTATCTATTAAAGGTAAGCTGAATGACGTATGTATTCATCGTTCATACATTACTTGTACATTGTTTATTACACATAAAAAAAATATTTGTACATGAATAACTAACATGTTATACTATATTATATACTATATATAACTAACATGAATAACATCTCTATAACATTTCAAGTGAGATCTTTCTGCTCCAAAGTAGTAATCATCTAAGTGTATCACAACGAGCATGTTTGGCAGGCAGAACAAACTTGCAAAACAAAAGGCATCCAAAAAATAAATAACAAATAACCTAGCATTAGGTTATTCTCTGAGTGATTTTAAGTAGGACCAAGCATTGTGGGAAAGTATTCCATGCCTTCAACAGAACAAACTGAATGGGGTGATGTGTAATTGTGGCAGTGACCTAATTAGCATTTCCTGGCACTTCCTGGCATTCGTACTCACTTGTGCTACACAGTCACATAGACTTTGAAGAATGTGCCCTGCTTAAGTCTTTGCAGGAGTCCCCAAGTTGTACAGTACATCTTTCCTGCTGCCCGACTCTATTCTATGGCTTCAGAACACACAAGAAAAACAAGTTAATCAATAATACCAAACAAAATCATTTTAGAAGTCCAACATTTTCTGACATTTTCACTCTGCTAGTTTATGAACTGTATGAACTTACAACTGTTTATGCACTATGTAGGCTCAACAAGCAAGAAGGAAAGTAGACTCAAACTCTAGTAATTGCAATCAAACTCCTATGTATTTTCAAAAAAGCAAGCTATAATTACATGTAGTTTGCTGCTTTATTTTTTCCATAGCATCACAGTAACGTCTGTGAAACTGAGAGCTGATTTCAAATGTGAGAGGATGATTCATGAAGGATTATCTTTGCTGTTGTGCAAAATGTATGCTCATTCATATTTACCCTGCATAGATTTGTTCATTGTGAAACATTACTGTGTTCACTCTTATATAGATCTTGTTTCTGCACAGGTTTGGTCCTTTGTTTGGGGTGTCTGAGTGCACAATAAGATTATTCTTGCAGAACGTTTTCTGTGCCCTTACACTTGAATTTGTATTGCGAGAAAACATTAGCCAATCAAAAGGGGTTCATGGTTTTGTTCCAAATCATTCCCAGTATTCTTATTGATTGCCAAAAGAATTGTGAATACACCCACAACATACAGCTTGCTTCAATGCAGACTGACAGCCGTCAGCAGTATAGCCATATCTATATGATGTGGTGGCATTATGTAAGATATTGCAAAGAACTTGGATTATTGGCCAATATCCAAAGTAAACAACCTACTAAGTAAAGCTAGTTATTTAATTCAAGATCATTTTGTAATCTTGGACTTGCATAGATACTGACTTCTTTTTTCTATAGGTTTGTTAGCTGTGGAGGGGATGCTGGAGTCTTTTCTCAAATTTATTTGCACTCACTTGATTTTTACTGATGCATTGTCAGAACAAATTTATATACCTGTGATAATGAGTGCTCTTAGGGAGTTTATGCTTTGGTAAGAGACCAGATTGAAAAAAAAATTCATAAACTAAGCAGATGGATTAATATTATTTATCTTTAATCAACATGTATAAAAATATACATGCTGTTGAGGAACCATGGATGAACTTTAATAAACTAGCCCAAGTTACAATCAAGAGAACAGTGTTCAATAAAAAGGCAAAAATGCACAACAAAAAAGCAAACAGTACAGCCATCCAATTCAGGGGTAATGCAAAAGGTGAGAGAAACAACCAGAGTCAGTACATAAGCAAAAGAAGAGCTCATAGTCGCACACAACAAAGATGGGGCAATACTTTACACAGAAAGACAAAAGGCAGGTTTAAATAGAAACATTAATGAGAGAGAGCAAGGAACAGGTCAGGGAATACATGAGGAAGAAAGACTAGTATGAAGGGTGACCTCCAGTGGTTAACAGCGTTGATGGGAGACAGTGTGACAGTTAGTCTCTGTCAAACAAACTGGCAAATAGGTCAAATGGGGAAATATAAATATATATACACTTGAAAGTGTATATATATTTATATATACATTAGATATATATTTAACATTTATTCCAAAGTGTGTATGTATTTATATATATGGTAAAATGTTAAACATGGAACGTCACACTCTAGAGGGGAATACGGTAGATTAATGTACAAATGCAAACATACCAAATAACTGTGGGATGTTTATTTTTTTATGACTGGTAGGATCAGAAGCAGTGAGTTAAAAAGGTCCTCTATAATATTGTGGGCTATACACTGGAGATCAGAATTTTTCAGAAGTAGTGTAATCTACATCGATAAACATTTGAAGGATTTTTGTAAGGGGTACACCATGTCACTAGAACACTGGAACAGTTTTACAAAATAACCAAAGTATAACAACATGAAACAAGATGAAAGCAAGTTTAATTTATTTGGGTCTGATGGGAAACATTATATTTGTCGACAAACTGGGTCGACAAAACTGAACCCAAAGTGTATAAAGAAGTCAGTTTGGGGAATGTTTTCGGCAGCAGGAGTTGCATACAGCTACATGGAAGAGTGAATGCAAGTGTGTAAAGCAGTTCCTTGAAAGTGAAAACATTGAAACAATGAAAATGGCCAGCCCAGAGTCCTGATCTAAACCCAATAGAAAACCTCTGGAAAATCCTTGGTGACAAATTTATGGCCAAGAAGCCCACAATAGTCACAGAACTGTGGAAGAGACTGGAAGAAGAGTGGACCAGAATCACACCAGAGCAGTGTGAGAGACTAGTAATGTCCTGTGGCATCAAATGTGCTGAAGTCATTCAAAGCAAAGGCCTGTACTTCCTACTGATTACTGACTGTCGTAACCTTCAGAAAATTGTAATCTTTGCTGTTCTCTAATTATGATCATCACGTTTTTTTGCAAAATAAAGGTTTCATGTTGTTATACTTTGGTTATTTTGTAAAACACTGTTCTAGTGACATGATGTACCCCTTACAAACAATCCTTTAAATGTTGATCAATGTAGATTACATCATTTCTGAAAAAAAATCAAATGTTCATACATTGTTCTCTAATTTTGATCTCCAGTGTGTGTGTATATATATAAAACACCTTGGAATAAATGTTATGATTTAAACATAAACTTTTTCTAATATAAACTGGTTCCTCCTTCTACAAATTCAAAAAACATATGTCCACTACATTTTTAAATTTCTCTATCCTACTACAGTACACTGGAGTTACTCATCTGGAATCTCTAATAAAATAAACGTCATAATCTGCTGATGCTTATTATTGTAACTATAACTAATAAATAGCCCTTGTAGAGTTATATAAAAGCAGCATAGCTGTGATTTGGTTATAAGCATGGAGCCACAGGCTTTAACAATAAGAGTTTGTGGGGAGTCATATTGAGTCAGTATCAGATTCAGAATCAGTAGCAGTTTTATTTGGCAAATATACCACACAGGGAATTTCTCTCTGGCTTTCAGTAGCATATACACTCAATGTGTAAAGATTATGCACTACTTAAAAATAACTCTAAGGCCTTATATGAGATAGATGTTCTTTATTTTGATGGCCTATGGAACTTCACCTGACTGTACAATGTAATAACAGTAATTTTAGATTATGAAGGTGCATATAGTCCACTGAAAGCTAACAAGGCTGAGACTTTACATCACCGATGCTTTTCCCGTATTGAATGATGAGATTTGTTTATTTAAAAAATGTTTTAAAAAACTCTGGATGTGAACCGATATAATTGCAAGATCACTTTACAGATGCGACCAGTTGTCCTGTCCATCCAACATGGCCAAGTGTAATTTAGGTGTTGGATGAACGTTAATGTTTTGGCTCCTTTAAGAATATCTTACCCATTATGCCTCGCGCTGTCAAGCATGCGTACTTTTCGCGTTGTTTCTGAATTGTGGAGTCACGTGTACATATCTACTCCAGTTCCTCGTCTCAGTGTGGAGGCTGTTTGCGATCTAATCAGGACATAAAGTAATATTTTTTTAAATCAGTCAAAGAATGAGTGATAACGATGACATTGAAGTGGACAGTGATGTAAGTGTCACAGGTTTTTGTAAACTATTTAATGTCCCTCCGAGTATATGTCTTTCACTGTATGAGACGATCACTTTATGAAATCTTATAAAACGCGTGAATTACTGAACTTGTTTCTCATTAGCTAGAGAAAGCTAAATTGTTAGCTGGCTAGCTAGCTAAGGTAGCTAGCAGTGGTTTTCATGCGTTTCATGCTTGTTTGTTACGATTCAGTTATGTTTATTTTGTTTTATGTATATGATGTATAAACGTCTTCAAAACCGAATTTTTTCGCCGAGTTAATTCGATTTTCTGTTTACAGGAAGAGTCATCGAGATTTCTCCCAGTGGTATGTAAGCTAGTGGCTTGCTGGCTGGCTAGCTAACATAGCTAGCGAACTGCGTTTCGACTAGCTGGCGAGCTGTATCCACGGCCTTGTTTTGTAGCCCGAAGGATTCCTAGCTAGCTATCACTATCGACATACACATTTCCTTATGTTTTTTTTCTTTGAGTGACATTCGACTGATTTTAGCTAATGTTATATTTTGTTGGGACAATAAACCCCATTTCTTAATCCAAAAAAAATGCAAGCTTGCTGTTTTGTAAATATCGAGTCAAATGCTGCTATTGGGTTGCAAACAAAATAAACCGTGCAAAGGTAGGGTATGTATTCGAAACGCTGTTAGAGTCATAGGAAACGCTGGAAACATAGATTTAAATATTGCTTATGCTTATTCGTGGTTATTCACGACAGAAGTAACTATAGAGACCTAATTAACGTCTCCTGATATTTATTCTTAATGTAACTACCAATCCACCAGGGGAACTAGCTATAGCCTAAGCTTTGATGACGTGTTTTCTAAAGAGATATGGTTTGTTTACTATGGGTCATAGAATGAACATGGACAGTTAACACCAGCTTGAACACTAGGTAGCTGATGGGTTCTGCAGACTTAACATCCTAGACTGTTTCTTCCCATATTTGATTCTAGATCACGTTTGCACAGTATATTTTAGTGGTTCCCTTTCGCCAGCACAACTGGGTCTACTCATCAGCTTATAAACAAGTTCTTAGTGATATTAAAAATGGGCTTATTGGAGTAGGGAGCTCACTAAACAGTACAGTGTCTGGGACCGGGACTGAGAAATGCTGCCCATAAAGGAAAAAATATATATAAAGGTGCATGATCCCTCGTGGTGGTGGTGAGGTAATTCCTCTTGTACTCTTCAGAAAAATGAGCAGTTCCAGGTGATGCTGTCGGTAGCGCCAGCTATTTTACTTTGGGTATGGCAGAGTGAAATGCATGTTTTTATTTTATCTCCTAGTGTCACACCAAAAGAAAATGGTAATGATCAACATTGTACTTTTTTTTTTCAATCAGATTCTCTCTGGAAACACAGACCATGATTTAAACTAATGTATTTCTTGGAAATCAAGTCTTGATCACTGATTTATTTTAAAATTATAAGAATATTCACTTCTCTTCAAACCCCCTCTTCCCTTTTTGAAACTGCAGGCAGACAAGCGGGCACACCACAATGCTCTGGAACGCAAACGTAGGGACCACATCAAAGACAGCTTCCACAGTTTACGTGACTCTGTGCCTTCCTTACAGGGAGAGAAGGTTGAATGTCATATTTCTTGTTCTATTAATTGTTTTCCAAATCATACATAACATGTTTTTAGAAATCTGTCTGTGCTTGAGTATCATTGTAGTTGTTTTCTAGTGATTCTTATTTGCTTATTGACAGATTACTGACCAGTATAGCTGGAAGTATAGCCTTTAATTATGGAAATGTCTTGTAATAGTCCAGCAGAATCAAAAGAATTGTTCAGTAAGTGAAACCTGTGTGTATGTATGTATGTGTGTGTGTGTGATGGACAATGCAACCCTGCATCATGGTTTAGATTTGCAATCCTTTGCTGACAGCACTCTGTCAAACAGGCTTCCCGAGCTCAGATTCTAGACAAAGCCACAGAGTACATCCAGTACATGCGGCGAAAGAACCACACGCACCAGCAGGACATTGACGACCTGAAGAAACAGAACGCCCTGCTGGAGCAGCAGGGTGAGTGGTGCAGCATTGTCCTGTGTGACTTACAGCTCTAGATGCTGAGCTGGTGACATCCTGGTCATACTGTTTTGTGTGTAATGAAGCTGTTTTCAGTTCTTGCTTATTTCATAGACCTTCAGTCTTGTACTCATTAATTTAAATGCATATATATAGTCTGTCTTATGTGGATCACTCCAAGAATTTGTTTTTTGGCCCTGAAAAATTCAGTTGTTGTATGTTTTGGGTCAAGCACCACGCATTTGAGTGTGCTGGATCTGAGCAGTAAGGATGCATAACGCTGGTTTCATCCTGCCGCTGGTAGCTGCACTTACCCATGCCAAAGTAAATCTTAAATGAGATTGGCTGGAATATTTAGAAATTTATTGGATGATTTGAAAAGCACAACAGCAACAGAATAATCAACACAAAACAATAATTCGCTACATATCGAGCAGAAAGCACAGTAATCATGTCTGGTAGTGTTAAAAAATTATTCAACTACACTGTGCTTGCCAACATGCTTCTACTTAACAGTTGTCTGACAGATGCTTATAGAATAGAAACTGGTCACCATAGTATTGAAGAGCTACTTGATTACAGTGGATTTTTAGTGTACCTGTGCTCCTGTAGTTTAATCCAATACTGCAAGGGTATAATCAAAATGAAAGTGCTTAAACGACAGCAGTCATTACCTAAGTTAACCTTTATTTTTGTGTGTGTGGTGTGTGTGTGCGTGCATATTTGTGTTGGTCACACCAGTTCGTGCTCTGGAAAAAGCCAGAGGGAGTGTCCAGCTACAGAGCAGCTACTCCTCGGACAGCAGCTTGTACACCAACCCCAAGGGCAGCGCAGTATCGGCCTTTGATGGCGGCTCCGACTCCAGTTCCGAATCGGAGCCCGAGGAACCCCCAACCAGGAAGAAGCTTCGCGCAGAGCCTAGCTAGATCGCTCCACCAGGAGTCTTCGTGCCTGGAGACGCCTTGGTTCAGACTCTTTCCTCAATAGGCGGGGCCGCGGGGGGGGGGGCGGGGTGGGGGGGGGGGGGGGGGCGGGGGGGGGGGGGGGGGG
>JAOYMR010000010.1:5131278-5145056 GCA_025802075.1 Tenebrosternarchus preto | reverse complement strand
TCTTTTCATGTCCCCCCCCCCACCCACCTTCCCACCCCCACAACCCGGTCACCTCTTCCCCCCTGCGTCGGGTTTTCAGAATGTGGGGGAGGATCCCATGGAAGGCTTCAGAGGTTCTCACTTTTCTCTCCCCACGCTGACGCCACTCAGCACTCACAAGACCAGCCACGTTTTTCCTGCGACACGTGGCATCTCAAAAGTATCAGACTGAGGTGTCTTTTGTGACCTCTTCTGTAGCCCTGCACAAATTGTCAAGCTACAAAGCAGCCCTGTATTGTTTCCCTAATGAGCCCGTTTGGTGACGCGTGGAGGAGAAACATAATTAAAAATAGTTAAACTTGGATATATTTGTACCTTTCTGCAAAAATGGTGCTTTAAAAAAGAAAAAAAAACAATAATATAAGGTGTGCTCCACCTCACTGGTATGAAGTCTGATGTTCCCCTACTTTTTCAGATGTTTGTTGCAGATTTTATTTAATGTAACATTGATGCTGTATCCTGATGTGTAGTGTGTCGTTTTTCCTAAGACTAAGTGGAATTAGATGGCCTTTTGCTCTTATGAATCCTTACCTCATAGGTCTGGAACTTTTGATTTGGTCTGCCAAAAGAGGACTGTTAATACATCAAATGTTCCCTCCAGGAATTTGAATGTTAGTTACACAGCAAACAGGGTCTTTTTTTTAAACCTACAGGTAAGTATGAACATTTTCAGTATGTAGTACATGGCACTGTATACTCTTTAATGTAATAATCTCAACAAATGAACCATCCCATGAAATTTGCCTGCCAGGGAAATGTATCTCTCTTCAGTTGTTCACAAGATAGTGTGTGATGAATAGATATTCCTTTTATTTCATTCCATACAAATACAGGTATGTTGTACATACTGCCAACAGTCTTGAAGTTAAGGTATTCTTTTACTACAAGACTCCAAATAAAACTATTTTATCATTATTCTCATCAGCTGTGCTTGTGCTGGTAGGGTTTACTTTCAGAACTACTGAATACCGTTAAAAGTCGGATATGCTTACCATATCTAGTTCGAGTAATCGATTTTACAAATTTGTTTTCCTATTAAAATACTACTTGCCCTTTTCAATTATGCCTGTGACGGATTTAGGCAGATAAATTAGGCTGTGATGTTCAAATATCTAAGTAAGGTTGTTTTTTTAAAGTAATATTTGTTTTTTATTTCGGCATTGTTTGGTACTGATGTATTTACATGCAACAATTTTGGTTGACCAGAAGTATTCGATATGGCTTAATTCGTGGCACTCTCAGTTGCATTATGTAGAAGAAATGGCGATGATGCAACTTTATCCTAGTAGGCTCTAGTTTTTGCCTTTGCCTACACTTGAAATAATGCATATAGAAAATACTTAGAACGTGGCAATGCTATGAGGGGTATACCGTAAATTCTTGTGATTCCTCTGTTGTCCCCTTACAAGACGCCGCTTCCCCATTCATTATAATTCCATTATAATGTCGCCATGCGACATTTTACTGGGCGTTTTGATTTAAGAATATTTTGGTCATCATAGGCTGTCTTGCAAGCACAGGCGACTATTCAGGGGTGAAAGTATTAGCTCTTTAATAAATTGTGCTTCGACAATTTGTATAGCTACGTCTTATAAAGTTACGCTAAGGTCAGTTTAAAGAATTAATACTACACAGGTAGTTGACAACGAATTTAAAATAAAAAAGAAAGACACGTTTACATATTTTAACATGCTAATTTCAAACGGGTTATTTTTTAAGTCTATTTATTCAACCAGGCTAACCAGATAACAGTTTCTGTGTACTTGCCAACAGTCTAAAGAAAAGTAGATAAAAAGTAGCACAGAGTATGACGCATCACATCTTAACATAATTAGGCAGTAACGAACGAACGGTGAACGGTGATTCTCCTTCCTCTTCAGTGGCTAAAACTGCTTCGATATGACTGACGGTGAACGACGTACTTGTTGATTATGGGAATCATGAAGTCGTACGGTGTAATTAGTACAGTCTAACTGACCGCTGGCCCAGCCACGATTGTTTGGAGTTTCTTACACGATATGGCAAAGCAATACGATGTCCTTTTCAGACTACTTATTTTAGGAGATTCCGGAGTTGGTAAAACATGTTTGTTGTGCAGATTTACAGAAAATGAATTCTTTTCGCCGCATATTTCAACCATTGGTAAGACCATGATTATACACACTTGTCACAACGCACAGATGCAGCACGTTTGTATTGATTTCAGGTATACCTGTTGGGTAGGATGGGTGTTGAGGTTTGTAAGCATACAATGGCTTAACGGGAAACCGTATTCGAAAAACTTAAGAACAGCTGAAAATTTTACTGCTATCTTGAGATGTGATGTCCCCGTTTTCTTGCATATTGTCGACGCTGTTCGTTTTATAGTGCACCACGTAAACGAAGACAGCACGTGTGGCCACATTTTCAAGTGGTTTTCGGTCGAGAATTTATATCGTGTCATCACTTTTGTTACCTTCCTTACTCCAGGGGTGGATTTCAAAATGAAAACGCTAGAAGTAGATGGAGTCAATGTACGAATCCAGCTATGGTAAGTTTGTTAAGTATATAATATCCCATTGTGAAATCTGGACAACTTTGCATAAAATAGACATTCTTAATTTACATTTATCGCAGACGCCATATATTTTTAGTAGACGATCTTATCCAGAGTGATGTAGTTGTCTACTCAGAGTACCCTAAGATTACACAAATAGGTTGGAGTCGATTCAATTAAAGAGTTGGGGTGGAAAATACTTATGTGCATATATCTGACCTCCACAGGGACACAGCTGGACAGGAGAGATACCAAACTATTACCAAGCAGTATTACAGGCGAGCACAGGTCCGTGCATGAATCACATGCCACCCTTTTCCCCCAGGGGGGGAGTATTGGAAGGGAACGATCGCTACAAGTGACATGTATAGCTATACTTCATTTGTCAGCTTATTGGATACGTTGTTCAATTTCTGCCATTCACAGGGAATCTTCTTTGTGTATGACATCACCAGCGCTCCTTCTTTCCAGCACATAGTAAAGTGGGCTAGTGATGCGGATGAGGTGAGGCTCTTCTAACGAGCTCTGTTGTTCTCGTTCTATTCTCTTTGGTGTGCTCTTAAAGCCTCTGTGCTGCCTTACGCGGCTGAATAGCCTTTGGCTCATCTCTTTTTCTCACCCCCAGTACGCACCGCACTCAGTGCAGAGGATTCTTGTAGGCAATAAACACGATGAAGAGCACAGAAGACAGGTGGCCACAGAGCAGGGGAGTAAGGTGCCAAAATCATTTTGCTCTGAAATACGTACATGTCCAGTAACAGGTTTTAGGTATGCATTGTGGTATGCATGGTTTGAATTCAAGCAAAGCAATATCAAACAAATTTTTGCACTGCTCTTATAAAGTGACGTACAACTAAAAAAAAAATAAATAAGCACCGAAACACAGACCATTTGCATATTACAGCTTGCCGAGTCTTATGGGATGGAATTCTTTGAGACGAGTGCCTGTACCAATTACAATATCACTGAGGTCAGTTCATTACTTCCTTTGTGCGGATGTTTTGATTTACAGTCTACCTCTAAAATGCTTACAATGGCATGTCTATCAGGACCATTCTTGTACCACTGTAATTTGACTGAAGTGGGGTTAGTATTACTCTGTTTTGTGCTGGGTCATTTCTAGGCGTTTACTCGGTTGACTGAACTGGTGCTGCAGGCCTGCAGGACGGAGCTGAAGAGCTTGTCACCACCCAGCAGGGATGGGCTCCTGTCTGAGCCGGAGGAGGAGGAGAAACGTGACACTTGTTTATGTTAAACGAACTGTGGAAGTGTGGAGGATCTTTTCCCCCCCCTCTTCAGCTGCTACAAAACGTCATACCTGGTTAATCTGTCAAATAAGGTGGTTATGCTTACGGTTTGAATAGCCTGTTTGATTTTTAATTGTACAGGACAGGTTGTGATGGCCCTTGTTACTGCATCTAGGTAATTTTGGGGGTTTTGCATTATGATCTATGGAACATCAAACATTTGGGGAAATGTGCTTCTACTCATCTCCCAGATGAGGTCAAATGTCCTTTTTTAGATTTCAGGTTAACTTGGAAATTGGTCCACTAGAAAGATCCCAAAGAGTTCGTCCAGACAAGTCCATGAAGAAAGACCTTGATCTCTTTGTAGTACAAACCCTTTCTTAAATATGTATGCTGGAGCGTTTTTTTTTTTTGCCATGTTAGCTTTGCTCGTTGGTCTAGATGTACACCAAATCACCAAGAATAGGCCTGAAGTTTTTTTGTCGGGTAGTCATGGAGTAGTTGTTTGATTATTAAATTTGATTATTATATGTAAAAATTGAAGATGCTCTATTGCATTATCTCCCTATGACTGTATGTATCTACTAGAGCAGTGTTTATTGTAGAAAATAGTCTAAAACCAATGTTATTTATTCATGGGTTTATGTATCATATTCCTTTTTTTTCTCTCTAAAATAAATTTTCATTTATTCAAAACTGTAAGTTCCATGATCAAATATGCACATCCACACAGGCAGGAGTAGCAGTCTTGCATACAGGCCTGTTATTATACCAGAATGCAGTCATCACTGTGCTTAAAAAAATTGTACTGTAGGTCTTTAGTAGATCAGCAGTGACGTGAATTACAGATTCTGTGTAATAGAATCAGAGTTTGGTCTCGGCTCCACTGAAGGGGATTAGATTGAACAGTTATCTATTTTTAATGAGTTGGGAAAATAGGTAATGACTTCTTGAATGTTTAATGGCTCAGATGCACATCTTTAAATTGTATGGAGGGTTTAGTACAGTGGTCTTCACATCACATTTTTGTGCATGAAAGACCATGAGATCAAGATTAAATTCCCTTTTCAGCATGGCAAAGAATTGCACCATACATTGAGTTAATGAGAACAGGGTACACAATTACATAAAATATCTGCATATAGACAGTCTCTCTCTCTCACCTGTAGTTTTCAAAAATGCTCTGTCAAGGTATTGTCAGCTTCTTCTGAGCATTTTAAAAAAGCTTTTTAAATGACTATTTTCTTTTTCCCGCAGACTGAACTGGCTGAATGTGTGCAAAGGTGGGTGCAGGTTTACACACTAAAACCTGAGATGGCCTACCTTGGTCTTTTCACCACATCAACGTATCACATGTCACTTGCATATCTGCTTTCTTCTAAGCTATTTGACACTCCACCTTATTAGATGAAACCAGGTGACCAGGAGGACTCGCTTGACAGTTGGGAAAGGCACTTGGACCACCGTGTGGGCACACAGAAACGTGAACCATGACGTTCATAGCTAAGACGTTTTATGATCTGCGAGCTACCACACTGGAGGGGGATTCAATAGATTTTAATGTCTTCCGAGGACGAGTGGTGCTTATTGAGAATGTGGCGTCACTCTGAGGGACCACCACCCGGGACTTCCACCAGCTCAGTGAACTCCAGAGCAGGTACCCTCACCGGTTGGTGGTCCTGGCCTTCCCCTGTAACCAGTTTGGCTATCAGGTTAGTGAGACAAGTCTTGGTGTCCTTGGTTAACTACCAAGCTCTTCTATTAGAGCACTAGGTAGAAAAAAAATGTGTTAAACTAGCGTTAAAAGTCTCATTCTTTATAAGATAATAATGAAAATAAATGAATAATGGCAAACGAATCCATTATCACAATTAAAAGGAAATGTCTATCATTTTTATGTATGGAAATGTCTTTTTGCATGAAAAGACAAAGCCATTTTACATTTCCATACATAAAAATGATAGACATGTCCTTTTAATTGTTAATTAAAATGAACTGCAATATTTTCTCTTTCTCATCTTCCAGGAAAACTGTACAAATGGAGAAATCTTAAACTGCTTGAAGCACGTCCGTCCTGGCAGAGGGTATGAGCCCGGCTTCAACATTTTTGAGAAGTGTGATGTGAACGGGGCTAACACACATCCTGTCTTTGCATACTTAAAAGACAAACTTCCATACCCTGAAGATGACCCAGTTTCCCTCATACAGGACCCCAAATTCCTAGTATGGAGCCCCATCAGTAGGAATGATATCTCATGGAATTTTGAGAAGTTCCTCATTGCCCCCGAAGGCGAGCCGGTGAAGAGATATAGCAAAAAGTTTGAAACCATTGCCATTGAACCTGACATCCAGAGGTTATTGAGACTGACCAAGAACTAATGAAAATTGGTGTTTCATTCATTCTAATTGCACTTCTAAGCATCAGAATGTGTTTCATCTAAGCACATTACTTTAGCATTCTCTACCTTCTCTTATTTTACTTAATGAAAGTGGTGCTCTAAACCACGCAAAGGAGTATCAACTGGAAAAGTGTAAATATAAAAGGAGTGTAGAGGTTGCTAACAGCAACTTGCATCAATGTTAATGCTTTCATTACACAATTTTAAATGCTCTATTAAAAAAATAAAAACATTGAACTTGCCTTCACTTTGCACTTTTTAATACTGTCAAATGGGTAGCTTAGTATGGTTGGTATATGGATAAGTCTGAGTAGTACCAACATGTTAGAAAGATGGCTTAAGGTCATTCAAATATACTTATGTTCACAATACTTTTCTGTCCTATACTCAGCTATACATTTCCCTTACGTTAAACAATTTAATCTTATGATCTCTCTAACCTTAATTATGATCAGTCATTAAAAAAAACTGTATGGCACAGAATGTTCTTTACTGAGGATTTATTTAATATTTTGTTTTCACATTCTGTCCATTAGGTGGTGGTATTGATACATATTTGCAACAGAACTGTTGATTATGTACAAGCCACACTTGTACAAAAAAGGGTTTGGTTTTGTATTACATTTTCTTTTACTGTACATCATGTCTGGTCTCATTATTGACTGAAGCTTGTTACAAGGTTCATTAACATCACTTTTCATTCCACTTAAAAAAACCCTTGGTTTTACTGTAATAGGCAAATACTGAAGAGAAACTGATGCTGTACATATTATACAGTTCAAGATATTTTCATTACTCCTTTTTTTCAATAATTTATTTTGCACAACAATTATTATCCTGTTATAACTTATTATGAATTTCGCGATAATATAGTATATTGTTATAATAATAGTCATATCAAGAATAAATGAATAAACTTTGCCCTCAGACACTTTCCACTTCACACACTGTTAAAACATTTTAAATATTTGCTCCAAAGTTGTCCAGTTTGGCCACAACAGGCTGTCACATGATCAGAATGACTTAATGTTTGTGTGTGACTCAAATTCCATTCTTCATGCTTTTCTGTCTCTCTCTCCCCTTGCTTTTCTCTCGCTCCCTTCCTTTCCTGCCAGTCCCAAACAAATACCTTTTTTGGTAAAATAATTCTTTTTTAAAGTTTCATTCTTTAAAGCTTCCATTATTTGACTAAACTATTTCATTCCTTAACCAGTGCTTTACTTTTTATAATGTGAGAAATGCCTGTTGAGGTTAATGCCCATATCCTGCATAGAAACATAGGCATCTGTGGAGAGTAGGAAAGTTCTAATTAAAAAAGAGACAGACAGTACAATCCACAACATCAAGAGCACAATCATCTGTTGCCAGTGTAAAAATGTCAGATATAGGATTTCATACTTTCAAGGCATATATCTATAGACATCTGAATTTGTTCATGGCTATGTGCTATCCTGGAGCAACAACATTTTACAAACACTTGTATTAACTGGATTTAAATGTGGGAAATAAAATTGTCATCTCATCTTGCATACAAATCACCAAGTGGTATTTTTGGAACATATTTGGATACAAGCAGCCAAAATGAGCTTTACTCCGCAGGGTGGCCGGACTCTCACTTAGGGTGAAGGAGCTTGGCAACCAGCTGAGGTGTTTCAGGCATGTGGTCCGGATGCCCCATGGATGCCTCCCTAGGGAGCTGTTCCAGGCATGTCCAACAGAGAGGAGACTCTGGGGAAAACCTTGGAGGGATTACATCTCTCAACTGTCCTGGGAACACTTCTGTATCCCCTTGGAGGAGCTGGAGGAAGTGGCAGGGGAGAGGGAGGCCTGAACCTCCTTGCTTAGGCTGCTGCCCCATGACCCAAACCTGGATAAGCGATGGATGGTTGGATGGATTTGGATTTAGATTGACTACACACTCCACTGGTCATAAATCACTTGAGTATTAAACAAGTTTCCTTTTTGATTTCCATAGTGTTTGCAGGCTGTTGTTCAAATCCCCTGTGGACAAATCTCTCTGCAGCTCATTAAAAGACTGTGAGCTGTTGGATATTAAGCACAGGTGTGTTAGATTAGATTTGGAACTAAATCCATTAAGATACCCTGTAAGTCTATAAAATGGGTGATTGAATAAATCTATCAAAGTCTCTGCCAATTTGTTTCAACCTTAAACAGCAACACTGTAGTTCATTAATTAGGTTCCTTTCTTTTTAAGGAAGACTCCAGCATTAAAATTATAAATATCATAAATATACTGCTCAGTATCATTATGAATGCTGAATGCAATATTTATTTGAATTTTAACACTATATTATTCCTTTAAACCTTGGATAAACTGAATCACTTAAGATTCTAGAAAACAAGTTTTTTAACTGAATGGAAAACAGTGGTGGTGGGGGGTACTTGTGAACTTATAATTAATATCTGAATTGAACTGAAAACACACTTTTGGCACTGATGAAAAAAATTCAAAAACGTTAAGTAGGGAAATGTTTGTAGCTACATATCTAACAGTAGCCATATCACTGTTTATACTACAGTGTGAAATGAAAAGCTTAAATCCACATGTGTTCACTGGTTGCATGTTGTTTTAATTTACCTCCTGTACTGTAGACTCTTCAGCATCTAAATCCCCTAACATCTTCCTATTTAACATATAATGTATTTTATAGTGTGCAGAAGCCATTATTTTATGCCTTATGTAGTGCATTTATGTAGGACATGGGAAGCAGTTTGAGATCCAGGCACTAGCTATTTGGATCCATCCATATTTGTGTCACTGAAACACATACACTACAAGATTATGTCCAGAGTCTACTCAAACAAATTAAACATGTCTAATATGACCTAAAAGTCAGTGCCCCTACACACATTTTCTGCACCAGCTGTTGACTTTGTCCCAAGGTCTAAGGTACTTCTCAGAAAGGTTACATACTCTTATTTTAATAAATCCATCTATGTAAAATCCATCTAAATAAAAGCATTGTATGTGTTCTATAATAATCAATCAGTAACGGACTTGGTCTGACTGTAATTATGGCTATAAATCAGGGTAAAACTCATGGATTGGTTTGGATGGATTGGTGAATCAGGCAGTGTTGAAGAAAAGGTAGAAGACACAGTCCTTGTTACAGGCTGTCAAATTTGTAGTAGGGATAAACTTGATTTACCTTTACCCAATAGAATTTTCAGAAATTCTGCAAACATTTGGTTTAGAGAGGTATATACTCTCTAAACCAAACATGTGGCTGTAAATATAGCTTTTGAGGTCAAAGCACAACTTTTAAACCCAGAATGAAGAAAAATTCAATCTTGAAGAATTCAGTTCAACTCAACTAAATTGAAAATTTTAATTAATTAATTTTATTAATTAAATAATTAAATTAAATGGATTTGAACAGATTAGATATCAAATATGATTAGATATAAAGACACATGCCTTTGGTTACTGTTTGGGCCTGTATGTAGAGTACATGAAGCTTTTAGGAAATTTGCACATGCCTAAGAAAGAAAAAGGTACTGCTTTGGTACTGCTGACCAACATTTGACACTGGTGTTTGTCCTTCAAAGTTAGCAGGCCTTTGATCCTAGAGTAGGTGATATGTGTGAACTTTCTGATTAAGATTAATTTCCTGGTTGACTGATTCTGATGCTTAATTCAAATAATGAGTCTTTCAGTTAGGCAAAAAATCATCACTATTATTCTAAATTATACAATTTGGGTGTACTTTATGTACATTAAATCATCACTATTATTATACTTTATATAATCTCAGCGCACTTTATGTACATCATCACTATTATTATAAGTTATATCATTTGGGTGTACTTTATATACAATAATAATCACTATTATTATAAATTATATCATTTGGGTGTAATAAATCATCACTATTATTATACTTTATATAATTTTGTGTACTTTATGCACAATACATCATCACTGTTATTATAAATTATATAATTTGGGTGTAATAAACCATCACTATTATTATACTTTATATAATTTGGTGTACTTTATGCTTAATCTTTGCTTTTGCTGGCCTCCACCACCTCAGGGAGGTGCACTATACCATAAGAATCAATGCGCAGTAATCAGTGCATACCATTGTGAGCAGTTAAAAGAACAATACGTCATTTTCCAATTATTCGCTTTCACAGCCATTACACTGACACCTAGTGGCCTGGATGTTTGAGATTCTGCATTAAATCTAATTTAAACATGGTTGCCTCCATTTAGCGGACCCATTGGACGTAAACTGGCTCAATTGAATACTATGAAGCAATTTGATACTTCATCTTAGATGATGAGTACTTTATAGAAAAATGTGAAAAAAATTGCAAATAAATACACTTCATTATTATTGTTTGATACTTTTTGCTATTCAAATTTACTTATTGATCCTTTAATACCTTCCAGCGGTTATAACCTATATACTATAGGTTACAAAAATAAGGGAAAACATTAAAAAACAAAAGGAAAGAAAGGAAAGGCATACTAAAATGTCTTTTAAGAAATGTGAGTCTTCTGATGATATACTCTTTGTGTTGTTTCCACTGTTTCTCGCTTTTCTCAACCATTCTGATTCCAGTTCGAGCTATTGTACAAAGGCTTCTCGCGAGACTCCGATAGGGGGAGGATACAGAAAATCGCAGTGATCTCATTGCTTCAGCAACTGCATAGTGCAGCTGGACAGCTTCGCAACTTTGAAGCAAACTTTAAGTCCTACCCAACAAGATAAGAGGATTATCGTATTTCGACGTGGTGGAAAAGAAGTTCCTGAATTTCAGAGAGCACTTTACTATGTTGTTTGTGTAAGATCCCCTCCTTAGAAACGAAATGGTGGTCAAGTGCTGCTTAGTATTTTGATCATGCCAGGCAGCAGTTGAAAAGGAGTGGAAAGGTGAGTCGGAAACACGGCGTAAAGCAGTTCAAAGTCAGATGCACGATTATCTTAATTGTTGTCACGTATAATTATTTTTGTGTGAATGCACGAATTCGTTCACTGATACGATTAGAGTGGTGCCAGGTAATCATTACATTTTTCTGATCTTTTCTTTTATATAAAAAACAAATTTTCTGTTAGCGACTTACAATGCGGATTCAGGGGTAGGCTGTTTCCCCTCCGAGAAATTCCAAAGGCGCTGAACCAGGGCGAAAATGTTTCGACGGCAGGAAACTATCCAGATTTGCTCGGCATAGTGATTTCAGGGACGCCACCAAATTTACGTTTCGGATGACTGTCAAGTTGTTGTTCTCTTTTGACATGTTTTCCGAATCTATAAACGTGGGCCCAATTTCTCTCAAAACATTGTGCTGTTTAGATCAACTGAACACTTGGAGGGATTATTCAAAGTGATAATTGCTCTACCGTTTTATTGAGCTTTGTGTTGCGACGTTTTGAGGGAACTCATCTCAGATTAGCTGTCGCTAATCATTCCGCAGTTCATCGGTGCTGTGGTCAGTGGACAGCTCTCTTTATCTCTAGCGGTTTTCAGTGTACTTACGTTCTAGCGACGCTTTGACAGTTCAGACATGCAGTAATTCCTGATTGCATCTGTAATTGCCGCTTTATCTTGAGCTTGCAAATTGCTCGCTTGAGAAAGCACCAGACATGGAAATTTAGTCTTTTATGTAGATTTGTTGTTGACACGCATCGGAATTGTGAACTGAACGTTTGCTGTTTCTTTATCGTTTTTGTCAGTGCAGTTTAACATTGACCAAAAAGTGTGTGGTTAAGTATCTTAGTGGCATAATAATCGTTGCAGGAACTCATGACCTTTTTGCCTCATATCAGGTTTTTAATTAAAATTTCAATTAGCTAGGTAGCTAGGGAACATCTGCTTCATAACCGACATGGATAAATCAGCAAGTGTTCTCTATAGTCATTCATATTTCAGTGAAATGGATGTGCAGTCAGAGTAATCACCACCACGTCTCAAATCCCTTATCTTTAATTTCCAGTCAGGGCTCACAGCATGAAAACATTTTGTGTATTACTCTATGTATTAACCCATTTGAACAAATACAAAAAGCATGTCCCAAATCCAGTGGTTATTGAGCCTTAATGCTGTCACCCAGAAGCCTTTCTTGTTGGTCATGTTAGCCAAAATCAGTCTGATATCCTCCCCTTTCATACCTATTTGAGGTTACTTTCTTGCAGAACAAATTTTTTGAGCAGACGACATTGTGTGCACGTTTTTCCTGCTTCATGAGAAAGCATCTGCCACGTGAAATGCACAGCAATAGTGAGCGTCTAAAAAAACCTTTCATGGTATGTTATGCAGCATCGCAGAGAAAGTGTTTACCTTGTAGATCTGGCTTTGATGTTCAGTGCCGAACAGATTGCAGCAGGCTACTCTTCCAGCCTCAGGAGCATGACTTGCATTTCAGTGCTTTAGACTAAACCTCTGGTGGAAGCACCTGCCCTGCATGCTGATGACAGCTCCCTGGCACCCGCAGTAGTTCAGTTTCAGGGGGAGGCCAAACATCTGCTCCATAAAGATGAATGGCAAATCTTTCTTAAGTCTATCCCTTACTGCTGCTTGTGTGCATTTGTCTTGATTGCACTTTAAGCATAAGGCTGTAAAGGAGGTACTTGTCCTGTTGCACTGCTCTGTGGAAAGGCTCAGGGAGACTGTCACTGTATCTGTGCACTGAACTGGGGTTTCCTGTGTTTGATATTGGGCAGTAATTCACAATGGAAGCACAATAGATGAATTATTTAAATTGCTAGTTTTGGGTAAGTTAGTATAGACTTGTTGCCTGTATGAAGATCAGGGAAGCACACAATTTTATATTTGATTATTAAAAGTTTATTAAAACAGTTAAAATCGGCGTCATCTCTAAATAATTAATTGAATTTAATTAAGTTAATTTCAATTGCATTGAATAATATTTAGTAAGGTTAGCTAAGACAGCCATTATTGGTTTAGTAGTAAATGCTTGGAGGATAACTACAGACATGCTGATTGCACAGACCCAGAAAAAAAGATTCTAAGTAAGGCAAAGAAGTGCTGTGTGTGCCGCTGAAAAATGTTTATGCCTTTAATAAATGCTTCTTTGAACTGATTGTCATAGCAACATAAAAAAATATGTTATGATGTTGGCATTACTGTGTCACCTGCAGCAGCTCAGTTTTCTGTGAATGTGTGAACGTAGTATAATATGGCCACAGTTTTAATGTACTGAAGTGTTTGCTGAAGTGCAGTATATTCTACTTGCTCAGGGGTGCAGGGGCTGCAAAATCTACAGGGTTATGGATTCTTGGTTCCTTACCTCGTATGTAGACTCCTGCCCCACCAGCTTTCAGAGTCACCAATAACCTTAGTAGTCAAAAATGAAGCAAATCAAGCGTTCATGATTAAAATACGAGTAAAAATACAGCTCCTAGTGTTGAATTTGTGTGAAACTGAGATATGCAGAGAAACAAATTACTATTGGCAGTTCTGTCATATCACCTCTAACAGTAACTAATATGATTAGAATATGTTGTATATTTAAACAAATCAAGGAGAACTTCTCAGAAACACATGTATCGGTGTGTACCTATTTAC
>JAOYMR010000010.1:5100746-5131178 GCA_025802075.1 Tenebrosternarchus preto | reverse complement strand
GATTAGAATATGTTGTATATTTAAACAAATCAAGGAGAACTTCTCAGAAACACATGTATCGGTGTGTACCTATTTACAAGGAATGAGGCGACAGGTGTACTTGGAACTGGCATGGGGTAATTGCAGCTTCTTGCAGTTATTGTATTAAAGGGTCCAGTTCTGAGATGGCAACAATTATTTTCTAATGTAATGTGCTGCCATTTGACTGAGCTGCACTTTTGGGAAAAGCAGCGTTACCCGATTGTGGCAGAATGGATTTTTAAGTCTGTGTGCCCTCTGGTAACATGGCCTTGCAGGGCTCTCTGATCGTTGTTTAATTAATTTGCCTGTGTGTTTTAATAATGTCTGTGATTGTACTGTTGGGCATGGTAAAGCTTTGTGTGTCTAGAACTACTGTGTAGCAGCCAATCAAAAAGAGGATAGGGTCTTATGATTGTAGTAGAAATGATGTCATCTTTTTCAGGTCACTGAGGAAGGCATGCATGTGAACAATGGAAACTGCCTTCTCCATTCTGTTTCAGCCGCGTTCAAAAGCCACTTTGTAGTGATTGGCAAAGCAGATTTGCACATCAAATAGTCAGCTTAAATCTTTCCATGTTGGCCTGGCCATTTCTGTCTTTGTCTACTAAGAGAGGCGACTTGGTGAGGAAGCTAAATTGAGTGGAGAAACTGGGTTTCTTTGTTGATTTCTGCAGTGATTTTGCTTCATGAAATACCCATCCATACCCTCACATGCATAGTTCCATACCCTCACATGTCCTGCTACTCGACATGATTGATTATCACCAAGCTTCCAAAAGGACTTTGAAGTGCAAAGCTTTGAAGTCCAAAGCTTTGCATTAATGGCTCTGTTCCTTTTAGTCCACATTGCTTCATTGGTAACATGGTTGCTTTCTTAGAATCTCCTGAAGATAACTAGAAATAAACATGGTCAGATCTCAGAATGTTAGCATGCTTCCATTGATTTGCAAAAGGGAAAAAATGGATGATGTGGCTTAACTTGGAGCTGCAGCATGGCTAGACAAAGTATTTATTTGTGTCTCAGCCCCTTGCCCAGACACTACAGTCTGAAAATAGGTAGCCCATGGCAGACGTCTGTCTAATCAGACAAATGTCACAGATCTTGTGAGATGGGAAAAGAGTCTCTACATGTGACACAGTTCAGGACAGGGTGCTGTGGTTGTGTGCACTTCTCCGCACAGATGTGTCTGAACATGTATGCCTTGATGCTTGTATCTCCTCTCCAACCATCTTGGTCTACTGTACAAAGAGGCAAGTAGAGGCAGAATGATCTAGATTTTCTTTTGCTTTCCAATAGGTCTGTAATGATCCACAGTAAATTATCAAAGACCCATAGGCAACAAGCAGTGTTTTGCTTTTACAGGGTACTTTACGTAATGCTGTAACCAACTGCTATAATTAAGTTTAGTATTTGACTCGGTCATTGAAGCATTATACCCCCTCCCTCGATGCTACACCCTCCATCCAAACCTTTCTTCAAAGCTCCTCTTTCTAAACACATGCATCCTTATAGTAGCCTTACATCTCCACTCATAAGGCCCAAGTCTTGGACAAATCCAAAGTTAAGTGCCAAGCTGCTGATTTGAGTCAAGTACAAGCTTTAGTCAGAGCTGAAGTTTGATTGTTTTTAAGCCAACCTGTCATATACTCATCATATTTCTCCATTGCCCCATGTGCACAGAGGGTCTGATTTTGACTGCATTTTAGTTTAGTAATGGGTTTCTATGTGAAAGGTATTGATTCCACAGACTGCCTGGCCTGCTCATTTAATAATATTAATAATAATCTCCTAAATATAAAATAGTACTTTTCTATTTGAATCTAAAATTTAAATTGAAATTTTGATTTAAAATGAAATTGAAAATTAATTTAATCAAATAAATGAAATATTTCAGTAAACTCTATATTAAAAAAGCAGTACATGATTGTTTGCCAGATAAATAAACCCTTCCTTTTAGTTAATGATACAGTTATTTAGCAGCAAGAGAGTCCCAAATTTGTCTTTCTTTGGTCATTTCTGTTAAGGAAGGATTTATCTGATCAGTGACTGCTGACCTTTTGCACACTCATTACTTTGCTTCTTTAAAATTAGATATTCATTTTTTTTTTCTCAATTCTGTAATGTCCAGCTTGTCTCTGGTGCCTTTTACCTGTGGACCAATAATGTTTTGCCCTCACCTGCTGTTTAACAGACTAGACCTAGGGGCGTTCTGAACACCACTCTGCTCTTGCATGTCATTTATGATCTTTCCTGGCTCTCGAGTCAGTTTATCTCCTGTGATCACCTGGCACTCTCAGTCAGCTTATCTCATGTGATCACCTGGCACTCTCAGTTGAAGCAAAACAAACTCATTGGGTTACATCTGTTAGACCACTGGTGTCAAAATAATCTGTGGGGGAAAAATGTCATGTTTATTAAGGCAGTTTATTTATAGGGACGTGGTGGTCATAACGGAGCGTCCAGTTATATTATTATTTTTTAAAACTTTCCCACACAGACTAACGTGGAATGAAAAGAGCATCATTGCCAGATGAACTTATTTTATTTTTATTTATTTTTTTTTACTCACGGAGAATCCTTCTCTGGATGTTGTAGAAGAAGGATCAGTGTCGGCATGTGTAAAGTCTTGATGCTTTAGATAGTAAAGCCTGTATTCTGTATGCAGCCGCTTGTACACGGTCTCAAACACAGTCATGTCATTCAACAGCTTAATTATAGTGTTGTGCATGTGTTTGTTTTGATGCACAGGTTTGTGCTGGCACACACAGCACTGCAAGCAGGACAGCTGACAGCACAGCATGTGAAACAATGAACAGCAGTGAACTCGTGTCTGTCTGTCTAATTTCTGTTTGGAATGCCGGCATAACATCACACACTGATATCGGTCAATCAATAAGTCGGTCTTTCCACTAACCCAGTCAAAATCAATCAATAAATCGGTCCATCCATTGACCCAGTCAAAATTTAAACGGATCCAAACTGAATTTATAGCATTGTACACAGTGGGTCTGTCACAGAAGGAAAAAAAACATCAAGCAGGTATAATCATATAATAAACATATACAAGGATGTAAACAGATGTAATTCTATAAAATGCACTAAGTGTAATCTTATTAAAAGTGATTTACAGTGTTGTCCCAACACAAGCGATATTTTAGTGTTTGCATAGAATTCAGTCTGGTTGTAGAGGAAATGTAAAATAAAAAGCTGAACCACTCTTGTGAGTCACGTGAGAATGGACAAGCAGAAGAAGAAGAAATGCCACCTGCTCTCTTTTTCCCCCTTTCTTCCCCTTTGTATCGCTGTACTGGCAGAAGTGACCAGTCCCAGAGACCAGATATACTCATACCCCTAGACAGTTGTGTATGTCTCACTACTGTCTAGTTGCATAGCCACATCCTGTTGCTCCACTGTGAAGCGCTGGAGGGCACATGTGTAGTACCAGTTATGGCTTGAATAAAATGCTTTTGTAATAAAATGCAGACATTAATGGGAGCAAGAACCTGAATTGTGTTGTAGATTGTTAATACTGATAAATGAACCAATTGCTGGCATATTAAATAGCTGTACTGATAAACATGGGTGTGGTGCTGTTTTTAACCAAGTTTGCTTTGTTGTTTCTCCCAACATGGCTATTTAACACCATTTATGCAATATGTTCACAAGCTTAATGATTTCACATTTACTTTTGCTGCTTTGGACTTTCAGCCTCTTGTTGCCATAGTTCAAAGGTGAATGTATCCAAACACAAGTACAAGTCCTAAATTGAATACAGTGTGTTATCACCGAACAGGTCTTAACAGCACCTGAGAGCAGGAGAGAGAAAAAGTGAGGGACCTAGAGTCCCCTTTGTTTGTTGCTACACCAGCATGTGGCTCCTGGCTTATTGGAGTCTTTTAAGTGACTGACCAATGTATTATTACAGTCATGGGCAGCGAGCTGTAGCTAACTGCAGAGGCTCCTGGAAAGAAGAGCTGGTTACAGTCGCAGCACATCCACACAAAACAATGCTGAGGGTTTAATCTTTTAATGAAGGAACAAGCATAATAACAAGTATTTGCTTTCCATTGTCAACATAAGGCACATTGTGTACATACGAACACAGTACCACATTAGTATGCTAACTAGGTCACCTGTATGTCTAAATACAAGTAGATCAGTACAAAGCCACCCTCTATTGCTAATTGGAGACATAAATGTTTGCTGAACATATTTGCTTTGGTTCTACCATCAAGCATTGTACACACCACATCTTTCCACCTGTGAAATTTGCTGAGATTGTTTGGACCTGCAGACCCACCTTATCCTCTTTACTTCCTCTGTCACTGACATTCTGCTCTGTTTCACCCTGGCTTGGTTTACTTGCCAGGGGGGGATGCGTGTTCACCAGGAGGCGTTACTTTCACAGTTCATTTGTTAATTTAGACAGCTGAAGTTTTTGCCTTGAAAATATTAAATGTGTCTAATTTCTTTGTTGTGTTGCTAAGAGTTTTTTTTTTTTGGGGGGGGGGTGTTCAGGGGTGTGGCCAAGAGAAACGACAAAAAAAGTTTTTTTTTTTTTCCCCTTCTCATCATTTTTTTCTTCTTCTATAATTAATTTGGCACAAATGTTACCTAGTAATAGGTTTATTTACAAAAAATATTAATAATCATTTCCAGTCACATGACTTCACGTTGCTAGGGACTCTGTTTCAGTCAAGTCTCAGTAGATAAAGGTGCTAAAGGTGCTCTCTCAGCACTATACCTGTTAAAGGAAAGGCAATAATAAATCAAAGATATTGGAAGCCAGTTGGCCTAATTCAAGTTGAGTAACTTGTTTCTACTCACAACCTAGTTACCAGTAAGTTTAAGAAATATGTGGAATCACTTAGAGAAGCTACATCACATGATCACATCACATCTGCATTTCAGTCGATTCGTTTCTTAACACATCTAGCTTATAAATCAAGTTGGCAGCTTCTACTTTAATGGCCAGCTTTCTCACTCCAATATGTGTGGCATGTGCTAGCTGGGCTGAAGCAGTGTTTTATGTTCTGTGTAACTGCGTAACTTTAGCTATGTTGCTTACGCCAAAGCCTGTGATGATGCTGGCCTACTTTGAAAGGATAGCGCATCAATAAATACCCCCCCCCCCAGGGTTGTCCCTCACCATTTTGGCTGGGGGTTACACTATTTGTTAAACTATTCCTCCCTGAAACCTGATGACTGGAAAAGGATCGTACTCACTGCTTTATGTATGAGTGCACAGCACGAATGTTAGTTGAGTTTGTTCATTTAATGCACTTGTGCTTGTGTAAATGAGACTGCTGTCGATTAGTGAAAGAGGATAAGTGCATGAAAGTAAGCCGATGAGTAAAATAAGCAGGATGGGGATCAATAATTGATTGGCAGATGAGTATAGTCTGTGGTTAACGGGATGTGTCCAGTAAAAATCCAAGACTGCTACTTCAGGCAAGGAAATCTAGGCATTTATTTGACAGGGCAAATCAATGAATGGCAGTCATTCACTGCAATTAGTAAGTCAGTTACAAATGACCTGAAAAATGGTCATGTACACATTTTTGTCATGCAATGTTTGTGATGTTGCACAACGTTAAATGCACTATCCAAGCAAAGCTTAGTCCAATGTCCACAAGAAGGATAACGGCGATTATTGTGATGTTTTCCCTTTTTTTTTTCCCTCCTTCCCCACATTCTGAATGGACAGTTGTGATATCAAAATACATAGTAGCCATATTAGCCAGCTTTTAGTCTCCTAGAACTACATTGGTGCTGTTTGTTTTGGAGAGGTTTCTACAGACAGCTTGACTGGCCAGACTGTAAAAAAGGTGTTAAAATCACAATGGCCATATATCTAGCTTGTTTGGAAAATTATGATTGTGTTTATACTTTTCTGCTATGGGACGTTTTGGAAAGGATTTTAATGTGCAGTGTAACTACAACCGAATGACTGTAACCCTCACTTAGTACTCCTTAAAATATCCAACAAATGCCCAGAATTTCACTTTGCACATGCTTTTAATTCACATGGAAGACACCATGATGTTTGTTGCCTGGCAACCCTGTGCACATTGCCATCATTACACTGCTGAAAAAACACCTGGGACCCTGTGAGTGTGGTACACTCAGGCTTTATGCACGTGTCTGTGACTGCAGCGACAGCATAAGGGCACTGCCCCAGGGGCAACCATGCTCCACTCATCACCTGGGCTGTGGCTGCTGCTGCCGCTGCTCAGCAACTGGTTCCAATATCAATACACTGCCAGCATTTCAGGAGATTAATCATTATGTGGGCGCTTTGCCCTCTTCGGCTTCGTATCTGGCAACTAATTTGCGCAAGCAAAATTGTTGTGTTTTTTTTTGTTTTGTTTTGTTTTTTCTCCCTGCACATTTAAGAAAAAAAATGAAGGCAATAAATGCTTCCTTGAACATTAACCAGCAGCATAACTTGAGTTAGCAGTGAGGCAGAAATCATCATGACGGTCGAGGTTGTTCGTTTGGGACTTGAACCTCTGGTGAAATATGTAATTTAAAGTGGCTCCTAGAATAACATTTTCTGTTATTGCTTGTGCTTGCATCCCTTCTCTGAGCAACTTAATCTGAAAGCGCATGTACTTTTGGACAGTATTCAAGGAGAACTTGGTAAAGGCTTGGAAGAATTTAAATATCTTCTGAGGACATAATTATTTCTGGCATTATTGTAGTCTCCTCAGTATTATTAAAATTAAAACGTGTGCACATTTAACATATAACGTGACTGTAATGGTTATTGCTAACCTTCTTTTGTGTTTAAGATTATAATGTCTTCATGTGTCGTTTTAGATTAGAGTAAAGCTCTCAATTCAAATCCCAAGGATAACAAGTACAGAAGTAGTAAGGACACAGCATGGATGTTTTAGCAGATTTTATTTTTGTCTGACTCAGAAATGCCACTATTTTTTACCAAAATAATCTTGTGTAGTGCAACTTTCACAACAAAATATACAACCTAAACTCAGCATGCTTAGATTTACTCACTACCTATTTATCAAACTTTCTCAAAAACAAATTAACTTTGAGCTATGCATGTGAAAATATGTTCCACATTTAGCTTCTTTCTAAAATGTGTCACCTACAAATTGCAATGTGGTACAAGTGCGAGGTGCATTCTTGGTGTTGGCTAGGGACATTAACTACAAATCACAAGGTCTACTGTGGTGTGCATATGAGCATGGAGTGGTGAAGCCTGTTGACTCTTGGACCTCCGATTGGCTATCCTGCAAATGGCCTGAAGGCAGATGGCTGTCTCAGTGTTTTCATGTGCTGTTGAGAATGACTAACCTATCATTCTGTGGTGTACTGTGATGTGGTGCTTCTTCATGCCAAGGCTTCATACCTTTTCCATCACGTGTATCTTGAAGTTCTGCCCTTGGCAGTTCCTCTGGTCCTCTGACATGGCAGAACATCTCCTGTACCACCTTCTTTGCTGCTGTTGTATTACTTTGTTTGAACTTTGTTATGAAGTAGTCTGTACTCAACTGAACATACCAGTTTCCAGACTCCAGTTATGGGAAAAGCTCTCAACACACCAGTCCCTTCTAATAGGAGCCCCTAATCAGAGAATTTGAAGCAGGTCTGTGATTGCTCCACTGGTTCCTTTCTCTCTGCAAAAGTGTTTACAGCAGTGGATGCAGTGGTGAGGGTAAAATGGTCTACTACATCCCTCCAAAGGAGATGGAAATCTTTATTACTCTGTCTGTCTGTCTGTCTGTCTGTCTGTGTATTTCATTCATTCATACAGCAGCTTAAAAAAATAGTTTTTTTTTATTCCTGCCCACTTCTTATTACTTCATCATCATGACCTAGAGCTTAGGTCATGATGATGAAAACAATGAAAACTGCTATTTAAATAACCCCAGTAAGCTGTCGCAGTTCTCACAGGAAACTTTGCAGGATCTTCTTTTGGCAGACTTCTGGATGAAAGCTCTGCTGTGGTGCAGAGCTTTGTCATGCCTCAGTGTCGTGAATCAGCAGCTAGGTGGTGAGCATGCAATTATGCCACTGTTCTAGCTCATCTTTCTGTGGTGGTGTGGTATGGTGTGCTGCTGCTTTCCGTGAATAATATTTTTCTTCCATGACCTATAGGTTTGGCCCTTGGTCACTGTACAGCTTTTCAGGGTCCTCCTATTCCAGTTTGTTTGCTGTTATGGTGGCACTTTGCTATAGTCTACCTCATAAAATCCCTTCATCAAAGTGAATGCAGTTCCAGAACAATGAATGCAGTTCCAGAACAATGCCGTCGTATCTGTTAACAACCTTTATGATGAGGAAAGAGGCCTAGTACATCAGGCTTTTTAGAGGAGCTTGTGAGCATTTTACTGGTTGTTGGTTTCCCCCCCCCCCACTGTACAAGGTGATCGAGCAGTGGACCTCGACTTCTAGCTTACAGGCAACCGTAAGTGTTGGCACCTCAGTGTCTTTGTTGTCCTAGAGTACTCATCACGAGCAGGATTCTGCATTCCACATAGTACTCTCTAGCTCAGTCAGGCTCCTTGACAACTACTGCAGCCATATCAGTTTACTGGGCTCTGCTTCCTCCCAGAGTTGATGGATGATACCATCAAGAACTACCAAAGAATGACAACCACACGCTCACACTTCTATAATGATGATTCTGTAGAGCTCTGCTGTCATGACTGCTGCATTTTACCTGTTTTGTGTTTTTATTTATTTTATTTTTTTTTCTGTTTTCTCTATCTGCATTGGACTGAATTGAGTAGCAGTGTCAGCAAAGTCATTTACAATGTGACAGTAGTAATGATGCCAGCCCCATTAAACTCCAGTATACGGTATGGGCTAACTGCATTCTGCTCTGATCTTCCCTTGCTCTGTTGGAATGCCAGTGTCATTAGCCACATGCACACTAGACTTTGCCTCAGCTTTGATCTTGTGGCGATGAAAGCAATTAACACATCTTGCTGTTTACAGTGGGCTCTGGGTAAGTCTGTTGCATGCTCTCTGTGGACGTCTGTTGTGTGCACTAACAAATCATCTAAGTAAAGATTGTGCTGCCTTTTAAAACAGATTAAATGCTCTTTCCTCAGTATTTATCACCTGCTAGTAGCCACAGCACAGGACTAGGTACCTAAAGCAGATGCATGCAGTATGACTTTTTTGGTATGATGTGCAAAGGTCTAGTGGTCGTCTACCTGGGGCTCTAATTGGTACCTGGCATAAACCCCACTTAGATGATGGGGATTACCTATCCAGAGTCCAGCAGCTTTTTTGCAGTGTGCCCTTTCACTGTTGTAGGAAAGGCGAATGATCTTACTCAAGGAGACCAGTGTGTCACTAGACTGACCCAGGTGGTCCATGGTAAAAGTTGGTTCTTGTTTTAGTCTGTTTTGCTTAAGTGTTCACAGGAAAGCTTGTTGTGGTAGGTCTTCCTGAACTTGTTATGGTAGGTCTTCCTCAACTGCTTTTGGATACCTGGGGCAGATTTTGATAGTCATAACGCAACATTCAACTAACCTGTCGACATTTCAGCTATTTGTAGTAAGTAAGTAAGCTTGCTTGTCATATATTTAGCCAAACTGTTGTGTTGTCTGTTTTGCAATGGAGGTATTTATAAAACCAAAAAGCAAAGTGGTTTTGTCGTGTCCATTAGTCTTTCATCATCATGACTGTCAACATAACACCTCACTCCTCACTCTTGTGTCCACAGTTTGTTTTTTCCATAAGTTGTTGACATAAGAGAACATCTATTGGTTTTGGTGTAGCCATGCCAAATGACTTTGTGCTCGCTGCTCAAACCAGCTGGCATGCATATGTCTCCCCACCAAGTCCATTATTCATGCGTGGTTTGATTTGCTAACTCGGAATACAGATTCAGTGTTGGACTAAGGTACTGAAAGCATCAAATGTTACAGAATTGAATCTGTAATCAAAGTGTTTATTGTATTGTAGTGTTGAAACCATCAAAAGTTTTGATACCTTGTCCAATTCTAGCCTGAAAGTGAATTGAAAACAAGGAGTGATTTTCTTTGCAATGCAAATCCTGGGTGGAACACAAAGGTGTCTTCAACCAAGAATGGAAGTGTGCCACAAATTCTAGTTTCGCCTGTTTGGCTAGATGTTGGGAAAGGTAGCTACCGTTCATAGGACAGCGTGTAACAGAGGTTTGTAAGTTATTTGCTGTTGTCGTCATCACCCTCTCGCGTTCTACACGACTCTTCCACTTTCTAACAGGACGAGCCTCCTCCCTGTCCTCACTGCAGTCATTTCCAACTTTCAGGTCTTGTACTGCATCTTCCAGAAGCCAGTAGAAGCCTCTTTGGCAGCAGTTACAGATATGTTGTTTTAGATATGTCTCGTAAAGATTCACACATTGATTATTCATGACTGATCCTCTCAAGCTAAATCTGATGGCAAGCATCTATAAACTGCTGTGTTCAGGTTTCTCCACAGATGTTTGATGGGTGAGCTTTGGATGGGCCACTCAAGGACATTCAGAGTCTTATCATTAAGGTACTCCAGTGCTATTTTGGATGTATGCTTTGGGTCATAGTTGTGTTGAAAGATTAACTGTCAGCTCCCAAGTTTATGCACACTCTGGAGTAGGTTTTCTTCAAGGATATTCCTGCATTCATCCATCTTTCAATTGTTACAGTATCCCTGCTCCCATAGAATAATGCTGCCACTACCATATTTCACTGCACAGTATTAACTACAGCTGTATTTTTATTTACTTATTTATTTTACCAGACATAGTGTTTGCTGTTCTGCCCAAAGAGTTTATATTTCACACCAGTGAGCCAGAGAATCTTTTTCACATGTTGCCAGAGTTCTTCATGCCGTTTACCCTATCTGTGAGTTTGTCTTGTCTCTGCCATAAAAGTCTGATGTATGGAGTACTGCAGAGAGAGCTATCTGTCTAATGGGTTCTCCCATCTCTGCGTAGGACTTTGAACTCTTTAAGTGACCGTTGGCTTCTTTCTGACCTCTCTGACTAAGGCCCTTCTTGCATAGATGCCTATTTAGCTAGACAACTGACTCTAGGAAGGTTCAGAGATGTGCCAAGAAAATCATTATTTAAATTATTGAAGCTACTGAGGACTTGGGAACACATTATATATTAATTTATAGTGTTGCACTGATCGACACCTTGCCATAATATGATGGCAGAGCTCCACATGCAGTTCCTTCAACTTTATTGCATAGTTTTTGTCCTGTTAATGCAGTGTAAATTGTGAGCCTTCATATAACCATGTGTGTGCCTCTCCAAACTATGGTCATTCAATTAAGATTACAGCAGATGGAGTTCTTGACACATCTCAAGGTTAAATAACGCAAAATAACGCAAATACTTTTGTGAATAAGAGATTTCATAGAATAAGAGTTTTTTAGAACTCTCCAAAGACAAGTTTTAAGTTCAAAATGGATGACAAAGTACGTTGATGAGAAATCAGTCTACTTGTATATTAATTGGGGGAGGAGTGGAGGCTGGTTATATTTAAAAGCAGCATAGATTCTAAATACTGTTTCTTCATGCTTAGTGTTTACCTAATGCATTTTTAAATCACGAGTTCCTAGCGACCTGAGAATCCTGCTCAGATTATATTGCTTGAGCATATCAGACAGGTATGTTGACCCTAAAGCATTTTGTAATTTATATCTTCCCAAATAAAACAAATCTCAATTTTATCTCTACGTAGCTACAGGAAGTTTTAGTACATCGAGTTTGTAAAATAGTAAGTATCAGACACTAGATTAATTCTAAGGTGTTTTCCAGTATCAGTGATGGTTTGAGAGCCATTTCATTTTTTTCATGTAGAAACTTCTATGTAGCTCATGGGCTACTGAAATGACTGGATCACTTTGGGCTAGCCTTGATCTGAACCCTGTAATTTAACCCTAACTATAATGATTCTACCTGGCTATGCTTCATACTTGACGGGCCCAAATTTGCCTCAACAATGACACTTCAGTAAGCCTCAAATTTGTGTACGTTTTACATATCTACATTTTCAGCATTTAGCAGACACTCTTGTGCAGAGCAACTTGCAAAAGTTCTTTGCCATTTGCTCACAGAGCCTGGACAATCCGGACCGAACAGTAGGTTAGAGATACCGCTGAACTAGAATTACTACTAAATATAGGAATAAATGTTGATACCGAGAAGAAATGCAAAATGAACACAAGTACTACATCACTACAATGTATGCCAAACAATAACAGATAAGTGCTAGAAGTACTCAGTCAAATAATAGTGCAAAACTTCTACAGGTGCAGGATAAGCAGTCATTTAACTACTCCAGCCTGTGTTAGAAAACGGCAAACAAATTGTTCGGAAGTTTATTCTACCATCTGAAGGCAGAAAAGAGAATTGTCTTGATGCTTGTCTTCTGTTAGACTTGAGGCATGATGTTTAAAACTGAGACTTGCTTGAGGTTTGGAGTACTGAAGGTATAGACTGGGCTGTGACCATTTTCATCATATGGTAGAGGCTGGTCCATTTTGTAGTTGAGCATCATGGTTTTAAATCTGATGCAGGCAGCTACACGAAGCCAGTGAAGGGAACATGGGGATGTGTGAATGTATCTGGATCATTTGTAGTAGTCTGATGGCCCATAGAGGAAGGCCTGCAGATAGTGAGTTGCAGTATCAAGCTTTGAGATGACAGGAGACCATACAATTTCTAGTTAGCTTCCTGTAAGTGAAGGAGTCAAATCCTTTGTAAGTTTGCAAAGGAGAAATCTGCTTGACTGGGTCCGGTGCAAGTTTAAGATCACATTTAACTTCATGTCGCGTTTGAATCCACAAAAGAGAGAATGGCTCCCTGTGACTCTGTCTCTTTTTGTCACCTGCCAAGATTATGGAAAGTGTAATTTCCATAATCTTGATTTGTATCGGTAAAGAATTTGGATAGATGAGTTGCTCAGCAAAGTCCAAAAATAAACCACCATGATACTTTGAGAGAGGGTATAACAGTAACACATTCCAAGCTGCGTTTAAAAAGGGCTCCTAGTGCTCCATCTCTAGAGTTCACCACCATCAGTCACAGTCTGGGACCCACTACAATATAAGAGAAAATATGATGTGAAAATATTTATGAAGTAGATAAATATGCTTTAAAATATTGTAACAGCCAAAAGCAGCTATTCATCAAAACTCATTTTAAACTCATTCTCTGCTCCCAATGCACCTGATCAGCTAATTAATGAATTCTTAACATGGTTAAAATAGATGTGTTCCAGCAGGCAAAACCAGAGCCACATAGTATTACTAAGTCAATCTATAGGCAAATAAACATACATTATAAATACGAAAAGCTTTAATAACCAGAGGTCATTAATGATGGCTTTAGCAAATCCACATTATTATATCCTTGTTGTTTTGTGTACCATGGAGAGGTACAGATATTATGAAGAATTTTTCTCATATGCTGTTGTATTTTAACAAGGTTGCCAGAAGAAGTTGTTCCTGCTGCTTTGTATTTTCACAACCACAGAAAGTTTTTTAAGAGCTGCTGCTTGCTAATTCTGACTCCTGTAGGAGACAATGTGCAGGACAACCAAAGTGTTTTTATCATTTTACTCACCCAAATATTTTTTTTATCTACTTACTCACTCACTGACTCACTTCTGGTCTTTTAAATCATTGCCAAGAACAATATGACCTTGTGTGTGTGTGTGTGTGTGTGTGTGTGTGTGTGTGTGTGTTATTAATGGGTAACATAATGTTTATTATTCTTGACTGCCCTTATGTCTGGGATGCCCCTGTGCCAGATGCAAAGGTGACAGTACTGACAGCTTGGGACTAATCTGGTGACGGTCTCAGCACTGCTGCTTCGACAGAGGGCTTTAATGACTAGGGAATGTGTGTGAGTGCTGACGTAGCCCAATCCCTGCTCCACATAGCTCTGATGGGTTGGGAGGGGGCTGCTCTATTTGATATCAGAAAGCTGCAGCAGAATGTTTTTGATTACATGAGCATTGCCATAGCGCCCTGGGAAAATGAGCTTGTGAGATGCTACAAGTACATTTTTGAACTCCTAGTCAGATAGAAGCTTGGGACCCACTGTTACCTGACCATAATACATTATATAGACCGCAAGAGTGTGGGTGACTGGTGAGTTAAAATGCATTGAAATAAATACTTGACTATTAATAATGTGGCTCAAAAATACCTGAAGACCACAGAAACCTGCGTTCTCTGTTAACATTCGCTGACAACTGAGAGCAATACATTCAGCTGAATGTTCATGCCGTGTCACTGCTCTGTTGCTGTTTGAAAACGTGCATGCTGTTTGCTGTTTAAGTAGCTAGCTATTTTACTGAGTGACCAGCATGTAATCAGTGTATTCCTTTGAATGTTCTCTTCTGACATACTTTATCATATGTATTATATTGAAAGCACCTTTGCAGATGCACAGTAAAAGAACAAGGGCATGTTTCAGTAACTTTATTCCTTGACTAGGTGTTTTTTTTTTTGGTGGCATTGATGGAAGTGGGGTAGGGGGTATCTTGTCCAAATACAGCTTGTTAGACAGGTTTGCATAGCCCTGACACTACTATCAAGTTCAGCAGAACAGCGCTCTCTCTGTACTTTCACTTACAACTGAATGTAGGCTGTTTTGTACTTGGAATAAATGTCCACTGTAGGTTTTGTTTTTTTGTTTGTTTTGGTTAAAGTAGCTTAAGTTTGGATTTTAATGTTTGAAGAGAGACATTTGGAATATGCTTGCAGTTTAATTGAATTCTTAATATCTCACATGTTTAACAAGTAATTGGGGTTAGAACACAGTAATTTATATGTATGGCATTTGTTGTAAAATCAGAGTCTGAAACAATTTAAAATGTTAAGTATGAATGTTTTATTAAGCTGTAATTCTCTCTCTCTCAAAGCCTGCAAATTAATAGTTTTGGGGGGCTTTAACAATGAAACATATCGGTCAGATCCATGTGAACTAGATTTGTAAAATGATGTTTGATTAATTGGAACTTTTAGAACTCTGTGGCATACTTTTGCTTTCATCCCTGCCAGCTATTGCTCTTTTTTTGTTTTTAACAGTAGCACGTTTCATCGCTATTGGAGAAAGTAGTTGATTATGATAATGTCATTTTATATACAAGAGGTTCAGGATGCTTCACTTTTTGCTACTCCTCTCTCTACTCTCTTTCGTCTAGGAGTACAGAATAAGATGAAGAATGATCATTTTAAGAGACCACCACAGAGGCCTGACACCTAGTACACTGACACCTTTAGGCTGTTTGGAACCAGAGGACTTGGCCGTTTGGAACCAGAGGTCCTGGCTGTTTGGAACCAGAGGACTTGGCTGTTTGGATGGGACCCAGCAACTGCTACATGTCCTCAACCATGCACCATACTTGAGACCCTTGTTTGGTGAGGACTCGCCATGACCACCCTGAAGCGCTCACCCTCAGAGCGGCTTGTTGCAGGGACGGTTCGTGCCACAGAAGACCTTTATACCCGCCCCTTACGCTTGACCAACGGAGGGACACCTCATCTACGGCCAGAGAACTCTTACCAGACGGGAAACATGATTGGAGTGCCAAAAATGGGGGTGCGAGCGCGGGTCGCTGATTGGCCTCCCAGGAGAGATGGTGGAGCTCTGCGGCACGCTAGTACAGGTGCAGAAACCACGGGTCCCACGGGAGGTAGCTCAGGTAGTCACACCAAACACGGGACTCTGATCAGTCCTGAAGATTCAACCATGTCCCACAGCATCCACAATACTCGACAGAGCAAGATGTATCCAGTCAGTTGTGAGAGCTCCAGGGAAGGGCACTTGCTCACAGTCGGTGACGATGGTGATTCCTCTCACCGGACTAGACACATTCGACAACGTAGCAACAGTGACATGACCCTTAGCGAGCTTGATGGTAGTGGAGATAGTGGGGAAGACTGGAGCTGTGCAGGGACCAAATGGTCCCCACTGCACCGGGAGTATGGCAGCACCTCCTCCATCGATCAGCATGCTGTCTCCTCTTCTGTGGTCTCAGAGAACAGGTTCTTTGAGATGCTTGTGGACTACCAAAAGGAGAAGCAAGACCAGTGTAAACTAGCACCTGAAAGACTGACAGAGCTGCTAACACTGAACAATAAGCCAGATCTGCTGAGCTCAGGAGAGGACTTTAAAGATGGCCCACCTTCTGGTCGATTGAGGGACCGAGACAAACAGCCAAAGAGGCGTTCTAAATCTGAGACGGGGGGTGAGTCTATTTTCAGGAAACTCCGTAGTGTGAGGGCTGAAGTAGACTCTCCAAAAGTGGGCTCTGATGTTGAGGATGGACGTCTTGAAGATTCCAAACCATCTTTAAAACCCTGGGTGTGCCAGAAAGGCTTTGCGCACTATGATGTACAGAGCATGCTGTTTAACCTGAATGAAGTGATCCAGAACAGACAGAGCTCTGCAGCTACACGCAAAAACACAACATCTGGTGCTTCTGGTGCTTCTGCTGCTTCAGCCTTCTCAGCATCTGCGACTTCCACACTGTCTTCAACCCACAGCCTACCCTACAGCTCCCCTGGTGGCAGCCAAGAGGAACTGAGTGCCCAGGATGGTCCCTTTCTCGATACAGCTGATGAGGAGGGCAATGGACTGGTGCTGAATTGTCCTTGCTTTTGTACTGAAACTGGGGGAAGCATCAGACACAGATTTGGACTTGCACTACCAGGCGAGTTGGGAGTTGGGTGTTCTAGGGGTCTTGGAGGTGATGAGCTTACACTGAGCCTACACTGCAGCAGTGCAGGTGTTGCTGTTGTAGAGGGTCCCAAAGATGCATCCAGCTTACTGAATGACAGGGAAAATCAGTATGTTATTGAACATGTGGACCTTGGAGCATATTACTACAGGAAGTTCTTCTACCTAAGAGGTAAGACATTTTCTTCAAGATACAGAGACTTTCTAGAGAAAAGGACATTCTGTATAGTCTGATGACTGTATAGTCATGGGTGGTAACCATCTACCTCTCTTTGCCTTTCTCACATCTTTTTGAGCACATCTTGAGTCTGTCATCTGTTACATTTTCAGACCACTGGAACTACTTTGGTTTAGATGAGATGTTGGGCCCTGTGGCTGTAAGCATAAGGAGAGAGAAGCTGGAGGAGGATAAAGAGCATGGGCAGCAGTACAATTATCGCATCATTTTCAGAACCAGTGAGGTAAGCTCTTTCCACCCAGAATAAACACTAAATTTGCTTATTTTTGTGCATTTGTTTTGTTTTAGTTTATTAAATTATTTGTTAAGAAATGACAGCAGAAGACATGTAACCTTTCCTGTCACTACACTCTCAACCTGAAATAGCCTGACATTATTACACTTTTTTGAGATGCTAACATTGATTGTTAGCATTTGAGTGTCAACCTGCAGTCTATGTTGTTTTGTTTTTCTACCTTATTAGATGTTCTCTTTGTTAGTCAGTTTCAGAAATGGCCATTAATTGCCTTACTTCCCTGCTTATTGACTACTGCGTCATGGAAGGTTTCCAGCACAGCTCCTATGGGATGCTATCAGATCTTGTGTGTGAAGCAGCTTTTCCGGGGATTCATCTCTCCTCGTGAATGATGCAGAGAGGAACGTGAGCTGAAGTCTAGTGCTTATACTGCACTAAGTACTATTGCATAACAAATAAGAATACTGTAACTCTTTCACCATAGAGTGACTACAAGTAAACAAAGCAGAAACAATTTAATGCATAGACATTTTTTTTTTTTTTTTTTTTTTGAGGGGAAGGACATTTTAAGAAAATATCAGATGAAATAAATAGCATGATGGCTGTCTGTGCTTCACAGATAATAAACACCAATTTCAACAACCAGGTCAAGTGAATAAAGAACCAGTCAAAAAGATCTTTAATCCTAATTATTGGGCTGTATGGACCACAACTACTGTGATAGCCTCCTGAAAAGTATTGGAAATATGTAGTTCTCCTCTATAACTGTGTCAACAGCTTAGTAGGATATTTAAAGATTTGTGCCAACTGAACACTGAAATGTCATAATTCTTCCATACACTTGGGAGAAGTGTATGATTTCCACTGCTGTTTGCCTTCTTCCTCTTTATAAAGGTATTTTACAGCTCTTTGTTTCCACCTCGTGACCGCATTATGGGACACATAATTTTTGGCCTCAGTTGTCTGTGTTTGCTAAAGGCCTCTCCTTGGACTTTTAACTGCTTATTACTGCAGAGTGCACCATTCAGAACATGTTGGGGACATTTGATTGGGCCTCCCAAACTGTTTTCCATTTCATATTTAATTTTCTGCTTTGGCATTGCAGGTGGATGCCCGAACTTTATTTACATTGCATGTCTGCATTTAGGGATGGCTGATCCTGTTCAGTGAAAATGTAGACACCTCAGTAATAAAGAAATTGAGTTGATTTGTTTAGGTGGAATTTTAAGGACTTGTTTTCTTTGTTTTGGTTTAGCTGACCACCTTGAGGGGCTCTATCCTTGAGGATGCAGTGCCTTCGAGTGCCAAGCATGGCACCACTCGAGGCCTACCCCTTAAAGAAGTGCTAGATTACCTGCTGCCAGAACTAGATATTTCCTGCCTGCGGCTTGCCGTCAACACGCCCAAAGTGACAGAACAACTAATGAAACTGGATGAACAGGGGGTATGTAAACATAAAAGTAGCGTTAACATGGATCGGCCAATGAAATATAATATAATAATATAGCATTATGTGATATGACAACTTTAGCTTTTGTTTTTCTGCTCTTAGATCTTAGATCTCAACATGGCCCGATTGAATAATCTGAGGTTAATGACCTACAGATTTTTGTAGTGCCGTGCAGTTCATCTTGCCCATTGTTGTTTTTGCTAAGCCTTGCCCCTTTTCTCCTGCATGTTTGCCCTTAAGCTCAGCTTCCAAGTGAAGGTGGGGGTTATGTACTGTCGGGCAGGCCAGAGCACAGAGGAGGAGATGTACAACAATGAAATGGCTGGCCCAGCCTTTGAAGAGTTCTTGCAGCTGCTGGGAGAGAAAGTGCAGTTGAAAGGGTTCACCAAGTATCGTGCCCAGCTTGACACCAAGAGTAAGCATCGCATTATGGCCAGATAAACATCTAGCTCTGCTGACTCTTTGAAGATGTGCTATGTAAAGTATTCCTTGAAGGCTTGATAAAAATGTTAAGAATTATGGGTGCAGGATTGAAGTAGGTCTGGAATATTGCATGATGAAAACGAGTGAAGCTTGCTGGATTGACGCAGCATTGGAGGTTCACCATGTTTCTGCAGTCCTGTGACCACAAGCATTCATATAGGTCCTCTAATGTTCAATGACTAGCCTCTGTACAGAGAGTAATGCTCTACTGAACCTTTAGTTGGCCTTCCAAAGATTCCATTTTTACTAAATTAGACCTTAATATTTATTTAACAAAATGTTCATTTTTACACATTATCTCAAATAAAGAATTTGTTTGAATGGGCATGTGCTTGTCTCTAAGCTGGCTCTGTCCTTTCCCTGAACCTTGCATCCTTTTGGGTCTAATATGTTCCTTCCTCTATAGCTACATTTTCTTCTCTCTCCTTCTAGCCCAAAAGACTTTAAATAAACCTCAGCGGTACTGACAGATCCTCATACTCGCATGTACTCATGGTCCAGTTGCCTGAATGAATCCTTTATGCTCCTAATGAAAACAAGAACGTTGGATGGTTCCAGCCGTGCACTTAATTACATGCCTGTGTCTGTCCTTTGAAATGCCTCTTCCTAGGTTTCATAAGAAGAGTGTACCTTCTTGCACTAAATAGCCTTTTTATTTAAAAAATAAAAACGAAACCAGATCTGTTTAACAGAAAGAGTTTGTGCTTTGGATTTTTAACATCAGTGTTGTCAGCTACTGTTCAGTAAACAATAAGTGTTTTATCAATTTTTTCTTAGCTGCCTTATTTTTAAAAAATATGATATCTAGGCAGTCATAGTTTATCCAAAACACCACACACTACAAATTATTTTCCATTCAAGTGTCGAGAGTACAGTGTCTGGAAAAATTGAAAACAGTTATAGAATTTTAGTGCCCTTCTGTGTTTTACTGCTGATGAATGTCTCAGTTACTAGAGGCCTGTTATCCAGTCTGCTGCATGGAGTAACCATAGTTACTGCCATAACTAATACTAACTCCCGTGGAGTAACCATAGTTACTGCCATAACTAATACTAACTCCCGTGGAGTAACCATAGTTCCTGCCATAACTAATACTAACTCCCGTGGAGTAACCATAGTTACAGCTATAACTATTACTAACTCCCATGGAGTAACCATAGTTACAGCCATAACTAATACTAACTCCCGTGGAGTAACCATAGTTCCTGCCATAACTAATACTAACTCCTGTGGAGTAACCATAGTTCCTGCCATAACTAATACTAACTCACATGGAGAACCATATTTACAGCCATAACTAGTATTAACTCCCTTGGAGTACTAACTCCCTTGCATTTCAGTGATGGTGAGATATACACTTATATAAAAATACCATAATTTTACCTTTTGAGAAAATTTGTCCTCCCCCCCCAAGCTTGTTTCCTGCAATGCTGAGAAACTGTTGATATTTTAAATTGTTTTATCTTGCATAGCTAACTAATAAATATACTTCAGGGCTTAATATTTGTTACCTCTTCAAGGTAACAAGTTGTGGCCTTCACTAGTACTTTGCACCTTTGCTAGATGCCTAGCCAGCTTACTTCTGCATAGATGCACGGAGACCCCTCCCACACAGGTGTTTCCACAATGGGGATTATTTTTTCTTTCTTTCTTTCAGCTGATTCTACTGGAACACACTCCCTGTACACTGCCTACAAGGATTATGAGATCATGTTTCATGTGTCAACCATGCTCCCCTATACGCCAAACAACAAACAGCAGGTCAAGCAACTTTTTCTTTTTTAAAGTGTTATATTTAGAACTCGTTTCTTTGAACATTAAAAAAAAAAAAAATCTGAGAAATTATTCTGGCTGCTTCCACATCAGGTTATTGTCCTTTGGATGACAATTGCTCAGTAAGCAGTTGAGATTTAGAAATTCTTTTAACCACCAAGTTTGGCTTTTCATTCCTGGTTACATCCGAAGTGTAGCATAAAAGTGAGATTACACTGGTTTTCTGGATGCTGAGAGGTAGTAACAAATCTGTGGGATGGTGCATCTGTGCATCACAGCAATTGTACATTTATTTTCCATCAGAGTATTTTAAGAGATTTCCATCAGAGTATTTTAAAAGACTTTTTCTATTAAAGATAGACGGTAAATAACCTTACTTTTGTTATGCAAGATACTCCGAAAAGGACTTTGCGTTCCTTGCAGGGAGAAAAAAAACATAAAAGCCGAAGCTCATGGATTTTTGGAAAATTCCTTACAATCACTTGAGGCAGGCTGTTGCATATTCATGGCCATCACAGTTGTAGGTCTTTTGAACAGGGTCATGTTGCAGGTTGAGGCATTTATTTATTCACTTTGAATGTGTCCGTTTGCAGGCCCTCCTCTTTCTCACATTTGTGTATTTCTTTTGTGCAGTTGTTAAGGAAAAGGCACATTGGGAACGATATTGTCACCATCGTCTTCCAGGAGCCTGGAGCGCACCCCTTTACCCCTAAGAATATCCGCTCACATTTCCAGCATGTCTTCATTGTAGTTCGCGTTCACAACCCCTGCTCAGACAACACCTGTTACAGGTAAAGGCAGCATGTCAAAGTGGGGTTTGGTTAGTAATGTTGGTAAATACAGCACGCTTCTACCAACCACAAAGTGCCATAAAAATGGTATAAAGTACTGTTAGTGTTCATTTATTATTAGTAACTTTTTATCAGTTAGATATACATTAAATTAGATAATTAATGCCTGTATGTGAAAGCAGATTTTTTAAGCTGTCTGCTTAGATGTGTGTATCTTGCTCACTCTCACACAGGAGACCATTTAGCAGCCTATAGTATAAACAATAAACAACAATAAACTTCCTTCAGTGTTATAGACAGGCACCATTTAATTCATATGAACCTTAATACTATTTCTTTAATTATTACATTTCTCATGCGTCTGAATTAGTGGGGGGTTGGTGGTTTTAGTGCCTTACTAGAGCAACTCTGTCATGTACATATAATAAGCTAAAATTAGTTTTCCAGGCAGTTTCAGAAGAATTCTGTATGCCATGTAGAGTACAGTATACAGCTCTCATTATGTGTGACTGAAAGATTGACCATTGAGTCATAGGTTAATGTCATGGACGTGCTAAAGCTAGTTAATGCTGTTGTGCTTTGCAGTCCTTTGCATGTTCTTTGGCCACTGTTTTATACTAGGTTTAGTTCAGCTTTAGCTTTGTCTTGTAATTTGTAATGGATGTTTTTTTGGTGGGTTTAGGAAGATGAACTCCAGTCTGCATGCGCTCGTTAGTATGCATACCCACGTGCACACGTGCAAATCCTCCATGTTTTGTTCCTTTGCCTCAGGCACCTGAGATGGAGCAGTCTGAAGGTGTGGTGAGCGTGCAGGACCCTCCTCCTGCACACACCACCATCTGACCACACACACACACATATACACACACACAGCAGCTCTCATGCAGTTTTTCAGCAGAGCCGCTCCCAGCTCACATTACTGCCGAGCTTTCTACCACACTTTACGCACACCTGCTTTATGGGACTCTGCTTTACCTCTCAGCAGTTTAATAGGCTCATGTATTTGGAATTGTCCCTCCTCCTCTCCTTTCAGCCTAGCGTTTGCATGACATGTGCCCTCCTGAGTTATAGCCATTCAGAGTTTTCTTTAATGCAGGTACTGAAAACACACTGGCAGAGAGAACTGTGGCTTCGACTGTATCCCATAGGACAAAATGACGATAATTGGATGCTAAAAAAGGGATGAGAAGGTTTCAAAACAGTTTTCTTCCACTTTTTCTGACATCACCATCTCATAGTTCTTGGTTGCTGGAGATCAAAAAGTGAAGAACACTACTTCCCCCCCTCCTGTTTTATGGCGATTGTGCCTTGAGGGCATTCAGACAGAACGAAAGATAGGATGATGGCGAAGAAGAGGAAGCATGTTTGAAATAACCCAGGAGTCACTGAAGCACCTGTAGTGGGAAGGAAAGAATTCCTGATAGCTTGCCAGGTACTCTTGTCTGTGTCGTGACTTCAGTCCTGTGGTTGGAGGTGCTGTCCCCAAGCCTCTTCTTATCCCCCTGAATGATCACTGGGTTCTTTCTGGATGTTTTGATTACCCTGGACCTGCTGCAGCTGGATAGAAGCCCGTGTTAATCTTGAATATTTCATAAGCAAATTTTAATAAGTTCTCTTTGCAACAGACAAAGGCACACGCTTGCTTGTGTGCGTTGTTATCTTTGTTCCTTTTTTTGGAAATATGCTGGAGAAGACGTGTATCATTTGTTGCATAACTGTTATCAGTTCAAAGTTCGTCTTTTTGGTATATCTGAGGTTATTGAAATATTTCTTTGACATGCAGCAATTTTTGATGTTTATTTAACATGGTTGTCATGATGGATAAACTGAGAGAATGGGCAACATTGAACCTCTCTTTGCAATGCTAGACTACCTTGGCTGTGATTGGCTGGCTAACATTGCGGTGCACTTGTCATGACAAACACTTATTTATCAATGGCTGGCTTGGCTTCATGTATCAAGTAGGGGTGGCTTTGCTAACATTTCACACTTCATGGGGTACATTTTATAACGGCTTAGCTCTGGCTTTTCATATCTTCTGATAGCAGCTTCCCAGAATGCATTTATCTATGTTCTCAAGATTGAGATATGGAGCCACTGCTGTGTTACATTTGTCAGATTTGTTCTGGCTTCTTGCCTGGGAATTGTCACCTGAACAATACTGGCATTTTTGCACTCTTGCTGTTTGCTGTCATTGTGCTTCGAGAGAAACAGAAGCCTGTCACTGACAAACAATTTGTTTAGACTCAGACTTTGAACGGTTTAACTTTTTGACTTGTAATTCATTGGAAGGGGGTGGGAATGTAAACACTGGGCAAATAGCTGAACTGAGGCTTGCAACCCAATATGATCCCTGACCATCGGAGTGCCCACACCCTTCTTTGTGTAAGGACATGAAATGCCTTTGCCGAGAACAATAGCCAAAGGAAAATGTTCACTTAAGAACACTGGATTTCTTGCTTTTCCTTACTCTGACCGCCCTTTCACTTCAAACTATCCTGAGGGAAATACACTCAACCTACTTCTTTTGTCCTTCTTCAAAGCATGCCATGCAGGAAACCTGACTGAATTGTGTTGGCTGTAGTTTTTTTTTTCCTGTGTATTAAAAGTATTTATTAAAAATTTTATGTACGTTCAAACACAGTGGTTTCCATAATCCATATTTTTTTAGTATAAATGAGCAACTGGACTCGTATTATAGAGTTTAAAAAAAAAAAAAAAAACTTAGTAATTCTATTGTATTTATTTTTCTTGCATCTTTTTTTTTTTGGTTGTACAATGGATAAACTAAGCATGAATTATCAGCCCAACAAGGTATCGAGACCAGGTTTTTGTCTCTGATGAAAACAAATGGGGGGGAAAAAAAGTCCATCAGTACATTAGATCTCCAAAAACAAGGGCAAGATATTTGTTTTACATACAGGGACATAATAAATCTGGTCTTTAGCAGGTATTAAAAAAAGGTAAATACAACCTCAGATGAACAGCACACAGTAGATTTCAGTGTCATAATTTATTTAACCAAAAGTAAACCAAAATGGAGAAGCCATGTGTGAAATACTACGTACCCATGAATCAATAGCTTGTAGAACCACCTTTAGCAGCAATAACTTTGAAGAATCCATTTTCTGTTTGACCATCAGTCTCTCACATCTTTCTGGTAGAATTATGGTCTACTCTCCTTTACAACATTTGCTTCAGTTCATTTAGATTTGTAGGCATTTGTTTACACATGACTTTAAGATCTTGCCACGCTATTTCATTTGGCTTGAGGTCTGGATGTTGACTGGGCCATTGCAACTTTCTTTTATAACTATTTGTTATAGATTTGCTGACGTGCTTGGGATCATTGTCCTGTTGCATTCCCAGTTTTGGGAAAAGATTTAGCTATCGGATAGATGGCCTCATTTTTGACTTTAGAACACTGTGATATATAGAGGAATTCATGGTCACCTCAATAACTACAAGGTGGCCAGGTCCTGTGGTTCAAAATCATCACCCCTCCACCACCAAGCTTGACAGTTGGTATGTGCTTGTGCTGATATGCGGCTATGAATAATGGTCAAACATTGTGCATTGGTCTCATCTGTCCAAAGGATATTGTTCCAGAAGTCTTGTGGTTTGTTCAGATGCAAATTTGGAAACTTAAACCATGTTCTTTTTAGAATGAGGAGGCTTTCTCCTGGCAAACCATCCAAACAAGCCATACTTGTTCAATCTATTTCTAATTGTACTGTCATGAACTTGAACATTTAACTGAAGCTGACACCTGTAAAGTCTAAGGTGTTGTTTTAAGATATAGGTTGTCCTTTTAAAATTCAGTGTTTCTTCATTATCTTTATGATGAGTGAGGGGTATACAAACTTGAGTTTGCCTTTGGTCTAAAAATGCATAAATTATTCTTTCATTTTTGTCCCCAGTGTGGCCATCAGTCGCTCTAGTGATGTGCCCTCATTTGGACCACCCATCCCTAAAGACGTGACCTTGCCCAAATCCACCGTCTTCAGAGATTTTCTCCTGACAAAGGTCATTAACGCAGAGAATGCAGCTCACAAGTCAGACAAATTTGGTGCCATGGCTACTCGGACACGGCAGGAGTACTTGCGTGACCTCACTGAGCGCCATGTTACCAGCACGCCGGTGGAACCTTCCGGAAAGTTCCCATTCATCTCTTTGGCACATAAGCGGAAAGAGAAGATCCGTCCTTATGGTGGGGCGGAGCTTCACAGTCTGGGGGCAATCACGTGGGCCGTGCACTTGGAGGACCAGGCTGCAGGAGCAGAGAGGGAGGGGTTACTGGCAATCTCAAATGAATTTGTCATCATTCTGGATCAGGAGACCAAAGCTTTGGTGTTTAACTGCTCTGGGAGGGATGTAATTGGCTGGTCGCTGGGCAGCCCTGCTTCAATGAAGATCTACTATGAGCGTGGAGAGAGCATCTCGCTGCGATCCATCAATAACAACACAGAGGATTTCGGCGAGGTTGTCAAACGCCTAGAGGTCAGCCAGTTTTTCCCCCAAAGTTATTCCTCTCCATTGCCTTGTTTCTTAGCACTGCTCAGTGTTCATAAACAGTGGCCTGATGTGATGATAAAAAACAGTAAAAAAAAAAAAAAAAACCCATTATAATTCAACAAGTTTCTACATGGTATTCTCTCTGCAAGTTTAGTACTGATGAACTTTTCAGTAGCGGTTTCAGATTTTCTGAACTGCAGTTGAAAATGCTTAGTCACATTCTGTGTCTTTCTCACGGCCTCTGTCATTATGTGCATAAACATGATTTGTCACTCCAGCTGATGTCAGAAAGCCTACACCCATCATTAGGACTTCTTAGGATACTTTACATAGAATTTGGTGATTTTTAAATCTCATATAATGAGAGAAAAAATTGATTTTGTACCATGTGTATGCAATGGTTGATAAATATGCCCAGATGCAATGGGTTCTGTCCAGTCTCACACTGGTAAAGATTAACGGTGTGGCACCATTTACTACTCCTCTACTCAGGTTTTTTAAATTACAGGTTTAATTATTGGATGGCCAACAATACCACAGCAACACTTGTTTTTGTTTACTTCCCTGTGCTATTCCTTGTCTAAATGGCATAATTAAATGCCATGTTTCTCTCTACTGCACATGCAAACAGCCAAATTTGGTCACGCTTTATTCTGAGTGGTCTATTCTAGATTAAATAAACACTCTGCAAACTCTCAGTAAACTACCAATAATGTAGCAGTAATCATGACACTTTTAATTAACTTAATTGAGATTTGCTTATAATCTGATGAATTAAGTTGATTTTACCTTTTAAGTTTCCATGTTATAATCTGTAGATGCTTACCTGTGAAGACACAGGACATAGGTGCACACCTTCTTGACATACTCAAGCTGTTGTTGGGTTTTTATATCAGAATTCTGGTTAGGGCCTGGTTTCAGGATGAGGGCCAAGGTGAGGGTTTGCTTTAGGTTTTGGGTTGATGTCTTCTCACTTGAACTCATCTGATTTGTTCATGATGTAATGGATGCTGTTTTGAGTTTATTACTCAACTATGAGGGACCACTCAGAATAAAGTGTTACCATCCGACTCCGTGCTATTGGTCAGTTGTCATTGACATATCAGAATTTTTTAAACTGAAAAGCTATGATGGACCAGGCAGATTTGCACTCGGAAACAAACTCTTAAACTTTCACAAATCAATTTCAAAACAAAAAGATACAGTGTAGTCATGTCATTGGACAAGTTCACATGCAATGAGTATATATTTTATCTGAAGGACAAGAAATCTCTGTTAATCTTTTATTTTTAGAAATGATCTGTATGATAAGATATATGGTCCCTTATCTGTATGCGAACACATAGTATGTCAATATGTCACCAGATGAATGGCACGTTAGTGATTCGTGGTAAACTGATTCTTTAAAATGCAGTATCAGAATGGCATGTTAAATTTCAGCCCAAATCTGGATAATGATTCTGAAGATATTTGACAATACTTTAAAGAAATGTCAGAATCAAGAATTTAAACTTTAAAATATTGTGATGATAAAGATCCGAAGAAACATTTGTTTCCAATATGAAGTAAAGGCAATGTTAAAAATTGTAGTATATTCTGAGTTAAGAGGCCAGAAAACACTACCCACCTACTAGCATCCCAGCCAGTGAAATGATTTTGCCTCAGTAATGTTTGTTTATTTTTTTCCCCCAAAGTTGGTGACCAAGGGTGGCCAAACGAAGGAGATGACCCTGAGGAGGAATGCTCTGGGCCAGCTGGGCTTCCACGTCAACTTCGAGGGTGTGGTGGCGGAGGTGGAGCCCTACGGCTATGCCTGGCAGGCAGGCCTGCGGCAGGGGAGCCGCCTGGTGGAGATCTGCAAGGTCCCTGTGGCAACGCTCTCGCACGAGCAGATGATTGACCTGCTACGCACTTCAGTCACGGTGCGGGTGGTCATTATCCCCCCACACGAAGACTCCACGCCGCGCCGGTGAGACCCACGTACCAGTTTAACGATTAAAAAGAGTTCTTACTGGTTCTTAACTGAACCTGTGGAGATTCAAGAGGTTTTTGTTTGTTTGAGGCTTGGAATTTATGCAGTGTGACTTTTGGTCTGGGACAGCTTGGCATAAAGACTTATAATATTGTGAATTAAAAAGATTTGTATTTAAGAGTATTTTTAAAAATATATTTATACTATATTTATTCTGCATTTTTACTCTTACAGAAGTGCTTTGTCATTTGCTCACAGAATGTATCCTAGCCAGTACAGGAGGTTAGAGTTTAAGATAGAACACTGCTAAAAGAAAATTGCTAATTATACATTTTTATAAAATGTATATCGATGCTATTTATTTTTTTATGAGACTTTATTTTGTTGAATTACACTTGAATCATATTTAATCATACTTTATATTTGTATGGTTATTCAAAGTGCTGTTTCCTAGTTGTGCTTCTGTGGTTGATGGTTCTATTACTGAATGGGTGTTTGCCTTTGTTCTAAAGAGGATGCTCAGAGATATACCACATGCCACTAGTGGATTACAAAAACCACAAGGAGGGGATGCCGTATGAGTACAAGTTCCCCTTTCGCAACAATAACAACAAGTGGCCTCGAGTAACCACTGCTCCACAGACTGCGGTCTCCACTTTCCAGAATCGTAATTTAAGTGTGGGTGCGACTGCAAGCAAGGGCCAGTCCTCTGACTACGCAAATAGGACCTCAGCCATCCCACGCAGTGTGTCCAGCGACGGCCGCCCGCTGAACCCTAAAAGGTAACCCTCAAAGTGTCATGGGAACAAAAATTTGAGCAGAGCTGTCAGGCGAGACCTGAATCAAATGGAGGGTTCATAGCCTTTTCCTTTTTCAGTGGGTCTTTTATGTGTTTAATGTGTTCAAAATACATGTCAACAGAGTAGGCTATTATTATAATTTACATAATGTTTCCACTGTACCTTGCCAGTGTGTGATCCACTTGCATTAGAGATAAGAATATAACAGCAAGATCAAGACCTATTTGATCCTTTCAAATACTTACTGCAAGTTACTCTGCCAGGTCTCCCAGTGCTTCACCTAGATATTTACCTTGGGGAACCCTAATGTTGAAATATATTCAGAGGAAATCCTTAAGCTTTACTGAACCCTTAAAGATTAGAGCTTAAAGCTTGCTGATGAATGCCAACTTTCAAATTAGCATATCTGTGCTTTGTAGTTCATTGCAAATGCATCTTTTCCTATTCATGCTGCTCTTTGATCCCTGCATTCGTGCTGGCAGCCATTTTAAGATGCATAGAACTGGTACCATATTTACTTTGAAGATGCATCATATGTCTGACATTGAGTGTTGTGCTGGTTAGGGGGTTTATTGTTCACATGAGTCTGGTGCGTCTCCCTCAGGTATTCTCCAGGCTCTGATAACTATGCCCTGGCTTGTTCCATTGTGATGGGGCGGTCGCCCCACACTCGTAACAACCAATCATACTCCGGTGACAGCACCTCCAGCTCTTCCCACTGGTGTCAGAAGTCCATTCCAGATGGGTAGGTGCTACAAATGCTCACTCAACAGTTTTAAAAGTTTAGTACTTAATGGAACCCTGTATCACGGTCCCAATCTTTGTGACTTCTTCTGCAACCATGTTCAGTTTTGCTTGGATTTATAACAAAAGCAGACACATTATAATTTAACGTGGAAAGTTTCTTGAAGTTCTCATTGTTTGTGCAACAAACATCCCCTCCCCACACACCCGATTTAGGTTTAACGTGAATCGTAACTCCCCATTGGCCGCGGAGTGTCACAGTATGAAAGATGGCGTGCGAGTTCCCCCGAGCTGGACCAGGGTAGTGGAGGGGGAAGGAGCCAGCAGGAGTTCCAGCAGAATACCATCAGGTAATCAGCAATACTGGCAAGTTTCCTTTAGCAGCAAATTTTGGAGCATGTGGGGTCCTTTTTTATTTTCCAGAGGTGTTTACTGATATTTCATTGCCTAGCATTTACTGCTTTATTGTGAGACTCTTATGTAACCATAAATTGTTTAAAACAGTTCATATGTTTAAGCTATTCTGTAAGCTATTCTTCATTTTCCAATTTTTGGCCTTTGTGATTTAGACTCACCACTGCTGAATGAAAAAACAATCTTTTCAAGCATTGATCAGCAGCACCATAAAGACCATAACAGTACAGCGTACCCCAGCGTGAAGGTGCGTCTGTGATCTCTCCCGTCTGTGATCTCTCCCGTCTGTG
>JAOYMR010000010.1:5065136-5089686 GCA_025802075.1 Tenebrosternarchus preto | reverse complement strand
ACACTTTCTGTAAATCCTATAAACTTCATTTCACTTCTCAAATATCACTATGTTTATCTGCTATATGATATATTTAATTGAAATTGCTGATCCAAACCAAAGATTTATAAAGGAAAATCATGAAAAAGATCAGGGGTTCCCAAACTTTTGCATACCACTGTATGTATATATGTGTATATATGTATATGTATATATGTGTGTGTGTGTGTGTGTGTGTGTGTGTGTGTGTGTGTGTTAGAAAGAGAGAGAGAAGAGAGAGAAAATCACTGAATACCAGTGAGCCTTATGGTCTAAGAATATTAATAGGCCTACTATAAAGGAAGTCTTATAGTAAATACACATGGGACTCATGTTGAGATCATAATTGGTTTAGGCTCTAATCTAACCCATTAGAGTCAAGATATTAATTCAAGAGGAGCTTTTGTCTGATAAAGGAGCAGAACAGAATTTTTAATTGTTGTAATTTGTGAGGGTTTTTTAATTATATATTTAAGATAGGGTGTGTAGAAAAAATCATAGAATCCCAGTTATGCTGTCTGATATGAATAGTACTTTCTAGAGACAATGCTTCAAAAGCATGCTCATTTTAAAGCCTATTCAGTAAACTGCTTCAGCCAATTAGCCTATTTTATTGCACAAAGGAAATCCCTTTAAAAATATCTTTCAGAAATAGGCGTTTTGTGTCTGACAGTTCAGTCCCAATGTTCACGCCTCTTTCACAAATACTACGCCTGGATTGGTTAGGATCGTCAAACTGTTCCCTGATTGGATGTTTTTCTCAAGATTTCCCTCAGAACTGAGAGACTTGTCTCTTCTGCTATTCCGTTACAGTGTGGCAAAATGGCGGCTGTCATTCAGAATCCTCTAAATGCGTAAGTAATTGACGAATTATTTATTAAGAGATGTCTTGAGACTTCATAATAAGTTCACAGAGTTCGTGCAAAAAGTAAAGCAACATTACTGAAAAGTTAAAAAGACGTGTCGTTGCTTGCTTTCGAATTTGTAACTATGCTCATGCACATTTTCTTAAATTATGCTCGAAGGAGTCGGTATCTTGTGGCTATTTTGCAATATTTTACAAAACGTTTTTTGAAAATACATATTCCGTACTTGGGAGAAGCTCGATACTACGACAGATCCATTAAACAGCTAACAAGCTAGCTACCAATATAGAATTGCGTCTTTATTTCAGAAGCATAAAATAACACAGCTAGCTAGCTAGCTAGCTAACCAAAATTACCAGAATGTGATTTTATGACTTAATGGAAGTATTTTGCACTCCCGGTGATCGATCAGTATACTAACGTCATTGTCATGATGTATTTGACTTTACATAGCTGGAGAGCTAGCTTGCACATGTCATATTAATTGGTACTGAAGTAATATGCATTTTCAGTCAGAAGTTTTTTTTTCCTTAATTAAGTTCATAGCTAGCTAGCTAGGATAACATACTAGCTAACAGCCTAGCCAAGTTAGCTAGCTTGCTAGCTAGCTTACAGTCGACGTTATGTTTTATTTGTCCAGAAAGAGGGGACGGTTTATTACACCCTGTGGGGTATTCACAGTCCCGCTGTTATACACACACACACACTCTCTGGTGTTTACATTCCGATAATTTGCCCAAATGCGCGTGCATGTCACATAACTTGGCAACAGAATACCGACGTGGTCATTTTAGCTTGTGGTTACAGAAGGGAAGCTTGCCTTGCAATCGGATAGTCCAATTTATTTGAGCAAGGAGCTAAAATAGGACCCAGTGTTCGTTTATCTGTAATAATGTTATTATTACTATTCTTATTAAAGCTATTAGATTATATTGACATGATCTTAAACATTAGCCACAGAAAACAAAAAAATGGGTACGCGCAGTTGAGAACGGACAGGCCAATAATAATGGGACCTTTAAGTTTGGAGGAGCGTATAGTAACGTTAGCTGGCTAGTTTGGATAGCTAGCTGTGTACATCAGGGGGTAAGAGTTGAGTGGATACAAAGCAGAATATTCAACTGTTACAAATCAAATTGCACTCGAGATATAGATCTGGATGCAGTCTGTCTTGAATAAACAAGGCCAGTGTTTGCAATCCAGAATGTGAATACAAATTGTATTAAATCCTTGTATGTAGTTAGCTAATTAACTGATGGCAGGGTCGCCTTTAAAGTAGAGACTGGCTATATCTTAGTATCTTCATGTGTTGTTGTAGCTGTATTTCTTAAACGTTATAAAATACATTGAACAGTTGTGGAAAACCGTTAGTGTCAAGTGCAAGGTACTATTTTTTTCCGGTGCTTAATAAAACTGGGCATTTTCTGCACAGCTACAGAGAATGTGCGCTCATACACCCAAACTAATGAGTCAGTATTTCGGGCCTAACAATTTGTGATAATTGCTAAGCTTTGTCTTAATAATGGTCACTTTATTATTGTTTTTGTTATTGATGTTTTTCATTTATCATCTTCCTTAGATGAGCCAAATAAATGTTTCCATTGCTTTGATTTTCTTAATCTCTTCGTTTCCTGCTGAGTTTATAACTTATGCATGTTTCATGTTTTCCTAGTTTTACCATCAGTCTAGTTTGATTTACCTATGCACTTTCGAGTATGAGTAATCGATGCCTTTGTGAGATTAAACCAGGCTAAACCGAGAGTATCATTTTGTTATAATTGCCGTCAGTCAGGTTTTTCCTTCTCTCCACAAGTTTTTATTTTATTTCATTATTTTACTTTTATACACTACACTTCATATTACAGATATGCAGTTAAGTGATATTATAAATTTCACTGCTGTTTAGGCTACCTATGTCTTTCATTAAATAAACGTGTAAGTCTGTTTAAATTGAGAGTGTAATACCATTTTGAGTGCCATAATGTCATTATCAGTGCCTCAATGGCCATATCCAAAATAATTCAGTCTTCTGTCTTAGCCCATTTTTTAATATGGGTCATCAGCTGCATTCAGGTAGAAGCAGATAAATTTGCATATTTCTGTTCTTATGAACATTCTGCTGGTACCATCTATAATCTTTCTGAGGAAGCAGAAAATTAGTGGCATTATATAGTAATGGGCCTGTTAGGCCAGGACAGGGTGGTGTAGCACTCCACCCATGCTCTGGAAGGAATTTCACATTCTGACTACACCTACAAACAGCATAATCTGTTAATACATATTTGCAGCTTTCTCACTTATGTATAAGGATTTAACGTAAGTTTTGCGAGAGAGGTTGAAGATGGGAAGAAACTTGGTTAATGGATAGTTGATGAGGTTGACGTTAGAGTAGGGGTGCTTAGCTTTAGACCTGGAGGTATACTGCCCTACTGAGTTTAATTCCAGCCCTAATCTAACATACTTGATCCAGTTAAGGGCATTATTAGAGACAGGTGTGTTGGATCTCTGCAGGGTGGTAGATCTCCAGGTGCACAGTTGGACACCACTGCTTTAGAAGATTTGCTATAGAGGAATGAATATACCCCTCCCCCCATTTTTTTCCCAGACCAGTTCTTGTTGCACAGATTGAAATGGCAGCCTAAGTGGTAAAGTCAAACTGGCTTCATGGTAAGAAACAAAAAGTATTATATTATAAATCCTGGAGTGGAATGCATCATTAAAATTTTAGCGCAGAGTTCCATTAGAACTTTGTATCAAGACATATATCAGGTTTGCTGGCCCTAGCTTATAAGAGACTCTTCCACACAGAGTCCATAATTCAGTGTGGTACTTAAATGTGGAGACAGTTGGAATTTATCCAGCATTCCTTAGGCGCTCCGCAGCTGGACAGAATGAGAGAGTTGTGACATATGTATCATGTGACTGACCACAGGAGATCTCTCTGGGACAAAAAAAAAGTGAATCAATGGGTATGAAAACGTATGTACTTTGGAAGCCTGTTAGGTCTGGCAGTGGAATTGTATAAGTATGAAGAAGCAAGTAAACATTAAATATTGTGAAACACATCATGGATTTCAAAAATGTGTTGGTGTTGTAATACTGTGTTATTAGGATCAAAATTCTGAAGTCATATAATACTGTACTATTCTCCAACTCTATGCAAGAGACACAAGTTAAGATATGTATAACACTTGCCCTAGGAAATTTGTTCACTTTAAACTGACATACTTGCAGCATCTCTGGTGCAGCAGTTTTGATTCATTCCCTTTGATTCATTCTCCTTATAGAAAGCAAGCTTAATAAAGATGCACCAATTGTAGCTTAAAATATGAACCATAGCATAGTAAACTGTTTTTGTTACGAATGTGATTTGCTGGGCTGTATGTGAACAGAACATCTCTATCAGTAGTATGCGAGCATGACTGTTTGCTATTCAGTTATCTGAAAGCTACTTTCTATGAATCACCATGTAGTCTGCATTATGTACATGGTTTAAAGTCTGCTTGATTATGTATGTAATTTAAAGGAGCATTTAGTGATGTTTAGGACCAAAATAGCTCAAACTATATATAAAGGTATTTATTTATTGTTGTTAATTTTCATATGTAATATGCCCTCCCTGAGATGACTTCTCAAATCAGTTTGTAGGCTTCAAACAAACCATTTTGAAATGTGTGTTGTGTGCCTCTCCTGGAGAACGCAATGTTCAGATGACAAGTAGCAGGCTAAGATGCCACAGAAGAACTGTATGCTGGTTGGCTTCTATCATACATGTTGGCCACCTACCCTGTAATGCAGTAGTATCCCAATCGTATTCCTCATGGTCTAAGTTCTACATCAGGTGGTACATCAAAGTAGCCACAGCTACAAGAGATTACAAAATCCAGGATCAGATTTGAATCCAACTGCTGTGATGTAGTTATTGCTATACCTAACAAGCAATTTGCTTGTGATTGAATGTAGAATGCAGAGAGAGTCATGGAAGGAACATCAACACTCTGAAGGAAACTAGGCTGTGTAAAAAGTGGGGAAAATGATGGAAAAAAGCTTGGAGAGCTCTGTTGACACAAAACCAGAGTCAGCATTGGCGTGGAGAGCCTTAATGAAGGAAAAATTACTGGAGTGTTGCTGCTTGTTTCTGCTTGACAGGGTAATAATCAAATGTGTTCTTTCTTATTTCTTTGAAGTTTAATTTACTTTGATGCATTAGATGCTTGATTTGTTGTTCATGGCCAAAACGCAGCTATTGTTTCTATTTTCATATAGGTAAATATCCTGTTAAAGACCTAGCTAATGTGCATTAGTATATTTTGGTGCTAGCACTGGGTGTCCGTAGACTGCGTAAAGAACACTGATATTGATATATAACTTTCTTTTAAGTTGATTAAAGCAATGATTTGGCAAAAATAAAATTTCCACAATTTTTCACTTATGCCAAGTGTAGGTAATGATCAGCCAAGAATTTGTCAATGTTTGAAATCTAAAGTTGGCTTCTTTAGTGTTGCACTGGATGTAGTGTAGCTATCAAGTAAGGGGTTTATTTAAATCAGTCTTCATACCGATCATCATTATACATCTCTCTCTGTCTCCATCACATAAACACACACACACACAAACACTCATTCATCAGCCTGTTTAAGTAATACCTTTGCACCTGCTCTTTCATATAATTAACCTATATAGTAAGCCTGTGATGTTCCAACAGCAATGCATAAAATGATTCAACATCTTTAATGTTCATGCATCACCAGAATGTAGAAAAAATATGATCTGGGTGATATTTTTCTTGGCATGTTTGGCAGCGCCAGATGGGCTGGTTTGAGTATTTCAGAAAATGCTGATTCCCTGAGATTTTCGCAATCACACTCTAGAGTCAGGAAGACTACGGTTACTCAAATATCCTGTCTTCACAGCCACGATAAGCAAAAACGAATCTCTGAATGTATGTCAATCTTTGAGATGGGTGGGCTACAATAGAAAATTACCCTACTGGTGTCTCCTCCCATCAGCCAAATTCAGGCATCTGAGGCTAAAGTGGACAACCAAAACTGGGGAGTTCAGAATTGGAAAATGTTGCCTAGTCTGAATAATCTTGCGTAGGGTCAGAATTTGGTGTAAGCAGTATGAATCCAGCACCCAACCTGCCTTCTAACAACTGTTCACACTGCTAGTGATTGTGTAATGGTGTGAGGAATGTTTTCTTGGCACACATTGCACCACCTAATACCAGTCCAGCATCATTTAGTTGCCATACTGTGTGCAGACTTTTGTAGTCGCAATTTGCCCATCTCACAATGGCTACGTCCAGCATGATGATGCACCATGTTGCCTCACACCAAGTTTCCATGTCAATAAGTTCAGTGTCCTCAGTCACCAGATCCTAATAGAACACCTTTGGGATGTAGTAGAATGGGAGATTTACAGCATGAATATGCATCTGATAACTGCGTCATGAATGGTGCAGATTTATATATAGTGTCCAACAATTTATGGAATGCATAACATTAGAATAAATGGGGGTCCTACCCAATGTTAGTATGGTATGCATAATAAAGTGCCTAGGGATGTATGTGTGTGTGTATGTATAAGTGTGTATTACCAATTAATACATATGTGCAGCACAAAAATGGTGTGATTTCTATAGAGTTCCTGTGGATTACTCAACAGCCCTGACAAAAGCCAGTCTGGCCACTGGTTTTTACTCCAATCAAGCTAGCAGGATTCTGATTTTGTATATGCACAGTGAGTTCACCTGTGCTCTATATGAAGTTCAAAATGCATGATCATCCAGATGTTGGGTGTCAGTAAATGTGCACTATTAAAGTGTGAAAACTGATTCATGATTTAGTTGTGTAGCAGATGGATCAGTGACAAAATGGGGTAAAGTCATAAATTAAGACTTATAAGGTTGATGTCAAAATCATTGTTTTGACATAGAAAAAATATTTGCAATGGGAAACTACTGCTGACGTTTATAGTCAGAGGACCATGTGTTTGTTTGTAGAGCAATATACCTCCAGGACTGAAAGAATACATGGGGAAACATTTTATGAAACTACCAGAACAGTGTAAGATAATTAGCATGGATATAAAAAGACGTACAGAATGCAGAGAAACTCTTGGTCGTCAGTTTTCTATGCTTTTTTTGGTATAAAAATAATCACAGGAAATAGTATTTAAGCAGTTGTTTTTGATTGTCAGTGGGGTGTGTGTGTGTGTGTGTGTAATTTTGCCTGCAAGATACACCTCTCATATGTAGTGATACCACTAGAAAAGGGAGTCTTGGTGGCATACAGTGGATGTAAAAATAAATGGCAATGGGTTTGGTTGATCAGATCAATACGGCATCCGCTGGGCACCTAGTGTCACTGTTAATGAAGAGTTTTTGTTTCATTCTCATGTGTTTGAAGAAAATGCAATATGGCAAGTAGAAGGTGCTGCTATTCTGACATGCATGATTTATCTTGTTTTAACTCCTGATTGGGTATTCAAGACCCTGTATTTCAGTGCCCTGGAATCAGTGTTATTCCACATTTAATACACAGTCCCCTTCATGCCTGCCTTAGCTAGAAAATGTTTCAGCAGAATGTTTCAGCACTGTCATTCAAGCATCCGTTTCGTCATGGAAACGACATGGCTGTATGCTAATCTGTCTTTGCACAAAATGCACTTCAGAAAGTCTGACACAAACCCAGGTAGTAAGCGCGTGCCTTTCAATTGAGTTTTTAAGTATTTGTGAGGTTACCTTCCATGGTGATTGGTATATACATAAGTCTCATAAATATTTGGATGAATGAGGGCATTTAAAAAGCATTTAGATGGAATTAGCACTACTAGATTGAAAGTAGCAACACTGTCTTAACACCCAGACACCCTGTGTTTGGCTGAGTCATATCACGGTTCCTGGCTGCAATGCTACCCAGGCTGCACCTTGGTCATACAGAGTTGTGTTACTCTGTATGAATTGGGGAGATTTTAAGCTTTGTTTTTGTGCCTTCAATTGCTTGTGTTGGTTTGCTTTATTTATCTTGTACTTTGTCTGAGTTTGTTGCTCTGTACTTTCAGAGGCATTAAGGTGTTATCCCTCAGCTTGCACTGCTGCAGCTAGACTGGCTTCCTGTTAAAATGCCAGGCGTGCACCTGCATGGTCTCAAGAGATACAGCTCGAGTCTTCCAGGCCAGGTTGAAGATACTTGTCGGAAAAGTGCCAACATTTGAGGTGGAAAGTGTCTATTTCTCTTGTGATTAAACAGTGCTTTTGTTCTGCATTCAGTAGAACGGTGATGGAACAGTTGATTACATTTCATTTTGGCACAGCTGGTCCATGCTGTTCTAGCAAACTCTCTGCACGTCCACCGAGTGCTGGGGGAAGTACAAAGACGTGCGCTGCATTCAAGTTTACTATGCAAATGGAATGCAATAGCTACTTGGATTTCATTCAGAGGAATTTTTTTGTATTGTACTTTATTGTACATGTCACTTTTGTGTGCCATGATTGTGTTTCAACATGGTTAGAAAAATAGTAAAATGATCAAGCATTTTGTTTTTTGCTCTGGTTTTAGTTGTGACATGGTGTGTATACACACATGAGGGAGAATGGTCACATGTATGCATTGTATTTCAGTGTATTTAATCATTTTGATTGTAGTCTTGTTTCCTTGTGGCATGAATTTTGTTTCTTAGTCTCTCAGTTTCACCCTCCCTGTCTGTGCTTCTCTCAGCCCATCACTTCCCCGTGAAGCAGACGTGTCCTCCCTCTCCTCAAAGCAAAACACTTTTACATAGACATTGCATAATTAGACAGTAAAAGCCACGCCTATGATGGGCAACAGTGTCCATTAGCCCCAGAGTCTTTTTGTTGTTGTTGTTGCTGATGTTTTTGCTTTCTACAGCCTTCCTTAATTTTTAAGGTGGAAAAAGGTTAGCAGTGTCCACAGAATAACCTGTGCAGAAACTGTATGTTAGCTAGAAGTCCATAATGTAAGCTCCCCAAAACATTTTGTAAAGTTGATAACATTAACGCTAGCTTTCAGATTATATCTCCCATTAGTAAATGCGACTGACTAACTAATATCTCATACTATAACTGTCAATTTAGTCACCCACCCATTTGCCTGTAGAATGGCAAAATGGACACAAGGGGAGCTCTTGCATCCCTGCAAACCAGCTAGACGGATGAGGCTACCTGTGTTCTGTAGGTCTTTTTTGATTATCAGCCAATGCCAATTATCTCAAAACATCATTAATCGACCAGCCGATCAATCAGTCAGTGACTACTCCATGAAACGCCACAACTCTCAAAACAGTTTTCCTATTAAAACTGAATCCACCTAATGACAATGGATAAATAAATGGTTAAAATGACAAATAGTAGGCTAGGATGAGGACTGTGGTTTTATACATGATACATAGACCAAACCACTTAAGGATTTTAAATGTTACTTTAGGTATAAATGTGTCACTTTTAAAAAGAAAAAGTGATGACTACAAAAAAGAAAGTGATAACTACGTTGTGGTTGGACTTGTTGCTCTTCTGTGATCTCAAGATCACAATTTGTATTTCTTATGATCTCAATATAACAAAAGTTCTGTTGACATTTTCTTGCTATGTTTTATTTTTTGTATGATCTCAAGATCAAAGTTGTTTTCTTGAATGCAAATTATTTTCCTCGGGCTTTAAATAATTGGTAAGTGCATATGTTTTTACGTAGCTTGTGAACCTAGTAACCTTTATGCAGTGTTCTTATTACAAATCTGCTGTTGAAAATTGATGCAAGAGATTCAGATATACTTAAAAACACTATTGCCATGCCATGCCCAAGCTCTCTGCTTCCTCCAAGTGCATGTTTTATTGTGAAGTCTGGCGTTGCTGGTATTTCGAATCTTACTAGTACCACCATTTCCAGAAAATAAATAATTTTGTTTGCTTTTAACTTATTAGTGTAAGCTAACTAAAACCCTTAGATATTTTGAAATAATAAGAAAAATATGGTGTAATATTCAGAAAACAGCTTTTATTCTTATTTTTATTCTTATTTTACTCTTTTATTCTTGGATGCTATTATTCGTATAAGTGGTTGTTATTATTAGTATTAAGTTATTATTCTGATATAATATTACAGGAAAAGAAATTGTAGCAAGGTCCTATTTGACTGATGAGTTGCACTTGGGGACCAGCTAGTGGGAGAGCCTAGTAGTAGTAGTAGTAGTAGTAGTAGTAGTAGTAGTAGTAAACCTTGTTGTTTTTGTCTAAATACCTCTGCCATTTTAAGCAATGACTATTGTTCTGTTGTAAAGTTCTGACTTAATTCTATACTTCTGGTCTTTTAATGTATGGTTGTTTTTTTGTTTGTTTGTTTTTAGTCATTTCTGGAGATTTACATCCCCTTGGATAAGTTAAATTGTATCAAACCGTTCTCCAGGTTATGCATGGTTCAAGCATGTTTACATGTAAGGATTTGTGGCTAGTAGAGAATGAGAAAGCGCTGGCCTAGAAAAGTGATTTTTCACTTATTTAGAAATTGAATCCCATTGCTGAAATGTGCGTGCATGCATGAGAACATAGCCGCAATTCAATTCAGTAAACATTAGCTAGTAAAAAAAAAAAAAAGAGCCGTGAGTCATTCCAAGAATGTTTGGTGCAAACTAGCTCGCTTATTGGTCATTTTGGGTTTGCAGAGACGAGAGTTGGCTAAAGTTCAGGTGTGTTCAGGTCCATATGGATTACAGTAATAAGTTAAATGAAGGGGTTGATGTGGGTTTGCTAAAATAATGTTCTGTGGAAGTACTGGCACATGGATGTGTTTGTTGCTACATACTTGTCATATTTGTGTGTTATCTCAGTCTTCGTGCTGTTTCTTCACGATATGTACATGTCCTGTTGTGGTTACCTGCAAGGTAGCCATGTGGTCACATTTCATGCACATTACCCAGCTTATATTTTGTCCTAATTTCTTAGACAGTGGTGTGAACTGGTTGGGAGGAGGGGACCCATGGAATAATTAGCAATTGTTTCTTTCTCAAAGGTAATGTTGGGGTGACTACATCCCAATTTCTGAAGTGTGAATAAACGGGACTTGTGATGTTCAGCGTTTATATTTAGCCGTGATGTTTAACTGTAATGTTGGAGTATAAAGTGGACTACTATGGTGAAATGCGCATTAGCTGTCAATACAGCTTGATGGGCAAAATATATTTATCAGCTGAAATTGTTACTTGTCCTTTGTGGCTCTGTGAATGGTATAAAGGTTTTTCTGTTTTCTGTGAGTCTGCATGTGTCTGCATGCCTCCAAAACACAAAACAAGTTTATGTAACTCCAGCACAGAGAGATTGTACTCTGCCTTGTGATCTAGTACATTGTTGACGAGAGCACCGAGCAGTGGAGGTTTCAACAATCCATCCGATCCAATTCAGTTTGCCACATTCACTCATGTAGGCTGTCTATTATAATTCACTTTCAGGAGAATTGGGTGTATGAACTTCTGATATAACGCTTCTTCGGAAAACCATTAAGCCATCAGATGCCTTATAGACATTGAAGTGCCTGTCTTCCTTGAAAGGATGGGGAGACTCAAGAACAGTGTCTGACTGCCTTTCTTGCTGTTTCTCTTGATAAATAAGTCTCCCTTGGCTTGCCCAGGTAACTGATGTTGCATGTCTGTCCTTGAGGGGGTGCCAAGCACTGCAAAGTGTAGTTACATGTCTTCAAATTTCACAGGCTTCTTTCTGTTAATAATGGACCAGTCTTGTTAAATTGGTTGCGTTTCTTGATGCCTTTTACAATTATTGAAGTTTTAGAATTTTTCCATTGGAAGGTAATGAAAGGTCTAAAGCTTTGTTAACTTGAAGTCCATTTGGCGTGTGTGTGTGTGTGTGTGTCTGTGTGTGTGTGTGAGTGAGAGTGAGAGAGATCTCTGTAGAATGCCTTTGTAAAAGTCACATTATTTACATATTTTCAGGCTACCTATACTTTGTAGATGTACCTTAACCCATGTGCTTTATTACTACACATTCTGTTACAGAATGATTCCGTAACGGCTGTTATGCAGCTTGTGCGCTTTTATGTTTAAGATGGAATGATGGCAAAATTTCAGTATTTGTTGTCCTGCATTGTAACGTAGAGTAGTTGATTTCAGTATTACAGGCTATACTGGTAAGTGAACATACGATTTATATTACTATAAATGTAATAAATATATCAATGCATCAATTAAAATGTCAGTTTCAGGGTTTTTTTTTTTTTTAAGACTGTTAAATGTTTTGTTATATTTACTCATGCCAAAAATGGGACTGCTGTATCCAGTTCTCCAACAGCATTGCAATTTAAAATGGGTTTTGTATAACATGCATAAACATGCATACCTAAATGTACATAAATGTTGGCTTTGTATGCACATAAACATGAAAACACTGGCTAAGCCTGCTTGGCGCTGTTGCAGGTTGGGTGACCAGTTCTACAGAGAGGCCATCGAACACTGTCGCAGCTACAACGCTCGGCTGTGTGCCGAGCGCAGCGTCCGCCTGCCTTTCCTCGACTCGCAGACCGGCGTCGCCCAGAACAACTGCTACATCTGGATGGAGCGTCATCACCGCGGCCCAGGTCAGTACTCGGGCCCCGGGATGCGATACCCATACTTTCATGGTTTGCCCATTGCTGCTCTCTTCGTCAGTCGTTATGGTCGAGACTTGCAGCTTGCTGACGTCCAGAATTTCCTTGCCTTGTTGTTTTTCTTGATTTGACTTCTTGTATTTTCATGTGGCTTCCATCTTCAGGTGTTGCAGCTGGACAGATGTACACATACCCAGCCCGCTGCTGGAGAAAGAAGAGGAGGTTGCACACTTCCATGGATTCAAGTCTTCACCTGTATGGTCTACATATAGGTAAATGTGTCCTTTGACCACACAGCTCCTTTCAAATAGGCTCTCTGGCCGTCTTACTTCGAGCTAATGTTATCATATTTTGAAAAATTCGTGAAAATCTTGGAGTGTCACAGAAGTTATGTGATCGATTTAATACATGACTTAACTGAAGTAAAGGACCATTAAAATTTCACCCAAACAGAGACTTTGGAAGTGTATCATAAGGTAAACTTGTCAAAGAATGTTGGCTATTGGACAACCCCATCTCCCCCTTTGTTATGGAAGAAAGCTTTGCTGTTGATAGAAAATGGATTATCTGAAAATATTCATCATTATTTGTGGAGGCCCAAAAGGCATTATTGCTTGCAGAGTATTGGAAGCAGTTAAGCTGTGCGATGAATTTACAAACATCATCCTTTTGTCATGTACATTTTTGTGTCTGCGTGTCCATGTGTTTCCTGAATATTCTTTGTCTCAATTCCAGATGGGAGCCTGTCAGCAAAAGAGGCTCTGCCTACCCCAAGTACTACACTGGAGGCTTTGCTGAGAGGGGATGGCTTGGACAAAAGGAACAGCTCGAGAGACGAGGAGAGCCTACTGGAAATTCAGGTAGGCAGCAGCCGGCAGAGACGCTTCAATAACTTTTCTAGAGTCCAGCAGCAAAAGACGGGTAAGAGGTGTGTGTTTTTGTTTGTTTTATTTTTCTTTTCAATGATGAGTTGAAAGACAGGGTTTTAATTGATTTCAGGTTGGTTTTTGATTGACTGTTTTGACTGGCAGCAAATAAAGCATGAAGCCACTGATTTGTTTTTGATGTGTGGTTTTATACTGCTGGTGTAATGAATCCATACTGTTGTTAATCACACAATCCCTTATCCTATTAAAAACATCTCTGATAACTTCCTGCTCGATCTGCTTGCAGAGATGGCTAAGACAGTAACATAACAGCTATGACAGTAGTGCCTGGTCACCTCTCTGTTTTAGTGTAAAATAACTGTTCCTTGAATTTGGAAGACTGAAATATATTTGAGCATGAGGACGGTCACCAAGCTAACAACATTGTCAAATAAAGGCATCTTTGGGGAGCCATTTAGTTTAATTGTTCAGTGCTGTGTAGGATGGCTAATTGTTTATTGTTCCCAAGACTCCTTGAATGGTGCTTTTCATTAGCTGGTCATTAGCATATATTTGAGAAGGTAATGAATCTCTCCGAATGAATGGTTATTGAAAATAAATTCCACATTTACATATTCGTTTAGGAGAGAAGCTGTTCTTTCTCTCCCTCTTTCACACTATCTTCCTCCCCCTCCCCTTCTTTTTTTTAATCAATTGCAGAGAGTTTTGGAGGCTGATGCCAATGAAGACGGATACCATGACGATGAGGACTTTGAAGTGGACATACCAAAAAGGAAACATCGGGGCAAAGGCAGAGTGAGTCACTAATCATTGTTGTGCTGGTCTCTAACTCTTACGGTGCACTCCCATCAGCCTGCATACAGACACTCGTCTACTGTAAGAGGAGAGAATAGTACAAGAACTTCCTGTCCAGCTTGGAAAGTTCCGAAAGAAAAAAAACTTGACGGCTGTTTATTGGTTGATTTTTTTTCACATTAGAAGTAACCTCTGTGCCATCTATATATCCAAATAGGAAGGATTTATGGCCACCCAATAATATTTATAACCAGAGTGGGTTTACCAGAAATATGATGAAATCCCCCACTTAAAACAAAAATGTGCTTACTTACCATGAAGGTGTCAAAGATTGCAAAGAAGGATTCACCTCGGCTAGAGAAACGGATAACGAAGGCATTCTTGTCTTATTATAAGTTTCCAATTCCATATATTTGAATGAATATCAGATGCATTACTTGAAAGAGTACCAGTATCATCTTTGAGCAGTCACCAATATGAAAATATAATTCTTTCTTTTTGCAACTCTCAGAGTGAACATTGGTAATGCATTTTTAGCATGTGTTTAATTTGACCTGAATATCTCTTTTGGCTCCTTACTGTTTACAGGGTCGAGGCTCCGGACGTCGGAGGACAGACCTAGATGACCAGGATAAGCCATATGTCTATGAGAGTAAGAAACGCCTGCTGATGAAAATGAAAACACTTATAATCAACATTTTGTGTAATTCTATAGCCCTGGTGACCTGTAATGCAAAAAAACATCTTAACAAGTTAATTGGTATTTCTGCTCAAATGGCAGTTCGAAGTATTTTTGAAAAAAGAACCTGTAGTAAGTAAATAAGAATGGATTTGCAAGGCTGTGCTCGGCATCTGGGCTATATGTGGATAACCCATGATGGCAGATGACATTTCTAAGTTTAAACCTTGCAGGTGTTTTTTTGTTGTTGTTGTAGTCTTGTTTTATGCATTTTTGCTTTTTGTTTTCTCTGTTTCAGACAGATATAAACAAAAGCATAACTCAAAAACTGCAGCATCAGGTGAGTGGAATTTTGATATCAAGACTTGGGTGATATGTCTTAAGCCTGTTAGAATGATGCATGTTATATATTTTTTTATTATATTTTTTACCACTCGTCACACATTGTACAAAATGTATGCCACCTACAAAGGAATAAATGTCAAGTTCTCAAGAAGTTTCCACAAGCAGTCCACATGTTTTGCATGTTGTGGGGATTTCACAAGGGTGCACTGTAGCTAACCACAGTTTCCTGTTGTGTTTCAGTATGTGGGAAGCGCTACAGGAATCGTACCGGTTTAAGCTACCACTACGGCCACAGCCACATTGCTGAAAAGGAGGGGTCACAGGCCAGGGGTTCGGAGCCCTCGCAGTCTCCAGCCATCAACCACCGGCCTCACAATCGCAGACGTAAGCTCACCGATCAATACTTTTCTGTGATGACTAAGCACAAATAAATCTTTAGTCGAACACAAGTACTATGTAGAAAGTGAGCTGTGGTAATTGTGGCGGTGCTACCTTATAAAAATATCACTGGCTTTCGGTAAGTCCGTCACTGCAATCGCTAATGCCAAATGTACTCTAGTTTCTCCATTGCGTATTTGCAGAACAAAAGAGCCCAGATGCAGGTCATACCCGCAGCAGCTTGTGCAGTGTCTGTCGGGTAAACCCAGGCTCCAAACTGAAAGATGGCAAGTGCACCACGTGTGCCTGTGCAGGTATGTGCGCATTTAATAATCTCCCCGTGCGGTACCAGGCCCCCCCAGACTCCTAGTGCCAACCTAAGAATCTCTGGATGAATGTATGATTTGAAATTCCAGTTGGACCTCATTATACCGATCCAGGATGCACATATATAGGGAGTTTAATTCGATGCTTGCTGTTGGTGTAGTGCACGAAGTCCATAAGGAACCGGCAGTACTGAGTACGCATTAATGGTGCCACTGGGGAATGGGCACGGCCTTTGTACACCAGGGAGTACATTATGGGATTTAGAGTTTAGGGAATGATTGGCTGTACGGGCGCAACAAACGGGGTAAATATAGTGAAGTTAAATCAATGTGTGCTGTTGGTGCAACTTCTGTTGGTGCAGCACACATTGCTGCACAGTGTGCTGAGTCCATATGGAACGGAGCTTGTATTAATGGTGTCGGTGGGGCTGAGTATAGCCTTGTATTAATGGTGTCTGTGGGGCTGGGTATAGCCTTGTATTAATGGTGTCTGTGGGGCTGGGTATAGCCTTGGTCACAAGGGTGGCCAACAGGGTTTATGCTCAAAGAGGTTTGGTAAGTGGTAGGGCTGTGGTTTAAAACTGAGGTTGAAAGTGGCTGGGTTTAGTATGCCAGTCACTGTTTAGCCTTCTGGAAATGTCGTAGGCTTTCAGCAAAACACTGATGAAGGGTGGTGCCTACCTGACCACTTCTGTAAAGGCTTCTTAATATTATGAGTGAAATAAGTGCACTGGACCTCATCTGAAACCATAATGCTTTTGCATGTTTGACATTTCATCCTGATTTATTGAAATATTACATTAATATTGTCAAAATATTTACCATGGGATTTCATCTGTCTTTACACCAACATAGTTTTGAACCAAAAGTCAATGCTAAATAAAAAATATCAAAAAGTAAAAAATAATTTTTTTTTTTATATAATATATATATAATATATAGTTTTGTGTGATTACCAAAGAGCAACTGCTAGTACTGCCAGACAAAGGGGGAGAGATTGTTGCATATTAAACTGTGGGGTTTTTAAATGTATTTATAAAACGAATAATTTTCACAAAGAATTTGCTGGCCCTATGGCCAGCATGTCTTTGTTTTTAAAATATATATTTTTGAGTGTTTAAGCTACTTTTCCACATATTTGACTACTTTTACTATGCTTACATTATTTATAAACTGGATAATGTTACAGTACATCATAGAAATTGCAAGAAAGCTACATGGTTATGTAAAAAAAAACAACAAAAAAAAACACATAAATTACAGACTTGTAGGAAGTCGTGTCCAGCCCTGTGATGCATTTTGCCAGGTGGGCGGGACGGGGAGAAAGATGAAAAGACGTTTGCTGGGGCTGAGGAGCTGTTTGGCACCACGTCGGAGAGCGACACCTCCACATTTCATGGCTTCGAGGAGGACGAGTTGGACGAGCCCTTATCCAACAACAGTGAAACCTCTCCAAAGTGCAGATAGGGGGAAAAAAACACAACTTTTGCAGGCTTTTTCAAACTGTTCGCTAACAAACAGTGCAACCCTCCTGCAAAAAGAAAAAATCTGCTACTTTTTTTTTTTTTTTTTTTTTTGCTTCTTTTTTCTTTCTCCATGTTACGGAAAGCAAAGCACAAGTCATCATATCAGCAGAAGATATATGAACGTGTTTCTTTCTTGGACAACTTAAACCAATTAATAAGTTATGGATTTCTTTTATCATTATAATTATTATTATTTATACATTGACAGCAAATCAGAATGGGCTTCTTTCCCTTGAGGGGAAATAATACTATATTATAAACGCTGGAACGGATGGATATGAATTTCAGATTTGCTTCTGGAATAACTTCCGGGGAAATGAACTCCAGTAAAAACTTCAGATTAAAATATTAAAGGACGGCTTAATTACAGCTATGTGTAAAAGTCAATAAAGGAGTCAACTTCCCAAAAAAAAACAACAACAAAAAAAACCCTTTTTTTATTTTATCTTTTAAATAATGGTAGCGTTTGTGTCACTGGAATTGCCAAGGAATGCAAGCGATAACTCTTGAATAAGTCCACTTAAGTACTTTCTCATGTGGATTGTGAGTACGCCAAAATGGAGCTGGGACAGCTTTTAAGGAGAAGAGTAACAGATGTACTATCTCTCACCATGCTCTGCTGAGATGACAATATGGTCTAGATTGACTGCAGAAAATGGTGAAAGCAGAGGTAAGGGTCAGTCTGTTTGAGTGCAGATATATTGACTTTCTCAGTTTTTCCGTCTGGGTCTGGTAACACCTTATGCTATACTGAAGCATTTTTGTTTAGCTATCTGCAAAAGGTTTCCATGCTTGATTTTTATGCACCCAGAGAGTAAAAACTGTGTGCCATGTCATATATTTAGGTCTCAGTATTAACTTTAAGTAAAGAGCAGGAATGACTCCCTCAACAAGGAATTTTGCAGTATTGTAATGTTTCTCTTTATCGTACTGTTTGCATATTCTCTTACTGAACCAGTTTTATGGTTGATGTTTTTAATGCTGCACAACTGTTCTCTCCGTACCAGAGATGGAGCTGCGATGAAGGAGACGGGAGATCTGTGCTGCTACTGGAACCTAGAAGGTGATTCTAGAATCAGAACCCATTTCTCCAGCCTTCTGAATGTCAGACCCAGTGATGCTATGGAACCCTCCACTCAGCCAGACAACCATCAGTCTGTCTCAGACTCTTGGACAAGTACTGATATCCCCCCCCCCTTTCTTGGACTGCTGCTGCTCCTGTACTGTTGGTCTTTATTCTGAATCTGAGACTGTGATTAGGTGATCAGAGCCATATGAAACTCTTCTTCCCAACCATGTCATGGAGAAGTAAAAGTGTCTCATGCATATTCTAGAAGAAATACCTGTCATAGCTTTACAGTCACAGCCACTGTTTGTAGGCTTGAAACATCACTTCAAGGGTGAATAAAAACAGTTGCATTCTCTAAAGACACTATCCGATGTTGGTGAAATGTAAACCTACAATTTTGCCTATGTCCTTGTAATGCTCTGTTCACACATTTGAGAAAAACCATGGGTGAATATGCAAAGTCATTCAGCTGTTGTAAGTGAAAGTAAAATCCGTTCAACCAGAGAGACAGCTCTTCCATATTGCTCTACATTTCACTGTGTCCCCGTGACGTTTTGTCCTGCCTCTGTGTTCTGATCAGTTGAGTGAAGTGGCGTTATAGCAGTGAACCACTCTGCAGCTTTCATGGCTGATATCCCTCTCCAATCTGGTGCACCAAACTAAGCATATGTTTTTTTTATAAATTTGTCATGATCGATGGGAATTACCACTATGAAAAAAATCCAATGACGGAAGTATTATCCACTAATGTGGAAGACGCAGAGTGGTATACATTGTTTAACTTCCAATGGCCCTGCAGCACTAAATTTATATTGTTCTCTAATAATCTGAATGAACACAGTGAATGTCATTAAAATCACTGTGTTCAAACCCAGTCTCTCAGGGGAAGCTGATCCCGACAGCCATATCTAAAAACACCACTCTACAATCTTCCAAATGTTAATAGCATAGATCCTATCAATGGAAGCTTTGATACTTGCATTATGAAATTCTGTGTTTATTTCTACTGATTACGTTTAAAGTTTCTTGACTCTTTTAGCATCCTCCTGTATTTGGACCTCAGTATCAACTCAGGCGTTTTCTTTTTTGAAAGAAGAACTGTTTCTTCCTTACAATAGATTTCTTCAGGCACGTTTAGACTAAGGTGTATAGTCAGACCTCATTAAACTGTTGGGACAGAAACCCTAAAGTAAAGTTAATCGCATGCTTTAAGAATAAGAGGTCACAGCAAGGATCAGGGTGGAGATGACAGTTCTCTCACAGAGCCTCAGATGTATTTTTTATTTTTAACTTTATGGGCTTAAAAAGCACACCTCATCTCCATCTCATACATCCATTGGCTGAAGGTCTAATTCATTTTTAAAAATCTATTTACTAGTGACAAAAAATTGCCTTACTTTTGAATAACCCTGAAATTGTCATTTTAGTCAAAAATTATTAAACGGTACACTTTGTGGATTTTAACAGAGCTGTGAAAGTAGAGAAATTCAGCAGTGTGAATGGTTCATGTTGGTTTTAAGTACTTGCTTAGGACAATTCATGGCCCTCCTGCCGAAGCTCACTTAGGCTTTGCTGATCTTCAAGACCACCCTGTATAACATTCTCCTTAAGCTTTTGAGGGCATTGCCACTCCAGTGTGGTGGCTCATCTTTGCGGCACAATGTACTGATTACCCAGCTGTGCCATCCAGCAGTGTCTTTGAACACTGCAAATGGGGGAGGGAGGGGACAGAAATGTATAGTAAAAGGTTTGATCAAAGGTCTCAGGCTACAGGTTTTCCTCATTTAGAATATGAAAAATAAGACGTGAATAGCAAAGATGAGTCTACAGCTGGGGTTAGTCTACAGCTGGGGCCCTAGGTGCTGTTCTTTTTTTTGTCACCAGTGTTGTGGTGAAAGGCACATTTTTGCTTTAAGTCTATGACCTCAAAGCATGACTTCCAAGAATGGTGACAAAGGAGAGGAGCATCTAGACCAACAGGCTGTAATTGCCATTTACTATTTATTCTACACTCTACTAAAATGTGAAACATGCTCCCACTCTGTAGTTCAAAGGATTACAGGAATATAAATCATTTGTATACTTTGGAGTGGGTGGTGGTGGGATAAGGCTGTGATGAACATTTTATTATTGATGGGTGTTTTGTTTTTGTTTGTTTTTTTAAAGAGGCTTAACATTTTTTATTTATGCAAGGTGTTGGCTTCCTCTACTGTACACGTAGTTAACCTACAGTGGTCTACAACAGCCTACCATGTTAGTGATGTTTTAACACAATGTTTGCAAGTATTTATTTGAAGATTACCAGTTCATATGGGTACACAGTGATTGACTCAAAGGGTACATGATCCAAAATGAGAATGGGGTGGCAAACAAATTTGGGCCGTCTTCATAAGGCCACAAACACATGCACATACAATAAACAGCTCTAATATTATTATCCCCTCAGGGACCATATCCTCACACACAACTAAAGCAAAACTGAAGCTTTTATGTCTTGTAAGGGTGAGTGATTTTCCAGAATGAGAAATGTGTCCTGTCACACTTTTTCACTGGAATCTATGGAAACTCATCATAGATTCTACTGATTTTTGAGAATGGGGTACATTTGCTGATGAGCTCTTCCAGTCAGTGGATCTTGTGCACTTTTTGAACAACTAATGCTCCTCATGAGGCGTTATGAACATGATTAATATTAGCAACTGATCGTGTCTACTTAAACGTTTGAAGTAGCCTCTATACCTCAGAAAAGTCAATTACAGCAATAGGCCCATGTTTTTTGTGCATTCCTGGGGTTGGAACAAGAGCCAATAAGAGGTGAAGGAGTTAACTGATTATTTTGTTTGCATTTGTAAATAATGTAATCCAAATGAAGTCTTTGTTAGTGGTTATTTTTATTGTGACAAAAGGAATTAAAGAATGAGGCAACAGTGAATCTCATGCAGTTGTGTGGATTTAATACTCTGCTTCGCTCTGCAAGTTGGCACTGGTGCCAGGAAAATGTATGTGCTATGTAATTCAAATCCAAGAATTTGATGGAGTGGTTAGAGCCCTACAATTCATTTACTTGAGGTGAAGCGAAGTCATTGTCATTGTTGTTGTTGTTGTTATTATTGTTGTTGTTGTTTTGAGACTAAATTCTATCCTGCTTGTAAATGATGAGGCCACACTTTAAAAGAAAAAAATGTGATAAAACATAGAAAAACGTTTGCTTTTGCTTAATTTTTTTTTTTTAATCCCTTTTTTTTTCTTTTTTCTTTTTCGCAGGTGAAGAAGGAAAATTATTGCAGTGCCAGCACTGTTACACTTAAATTACTGATTTAGCACTTCTCATACTAAGGATTTGCAGTGCACACAAGTGCAAAATATAACTTTTTTTGTAAAGACTTTTACTGCACTTTGGGTTTAGCTTTTTAAAAGCAATGTTCAGTTTTGTGGGTGTGATGTCTTCTGACTTTCATTGACTTTTTTTTATTTTACTTGAATAAACTACTGTGCTAACACTCGAGTAAGGCTGGCCCAGATTACAGTGTTGGATTACAGGGTTCACTAGTATCAGAATGCACTGCCTTAGGGGTCACAACTCGTTCCATTATCAGACGTCTTATGAGACTATTCTCTTCATACGATGTACGAGTTACAAGGGTCATCTGAACGCAACGTTAGTAGAGTAGGTGAGCAGTTCAACGATGCCGCGAAAGCAATGTGCAGCATCTATAACGCGTCCCTATGGGTTTATAGAAGGGATCAAATGAGGTACAGGTGCAAGGAATTAACCAATAAGGGCGTGATTGCGAAGGAGGCAGGTGCTGTGATTGAGAGGGCGTCCCCTGGCTGCAGAGCAGGCGCAACGTGATGAACAAATTATGTACACACAAAGGAATGTGCTGCTTAATTTAATAACCGATAAAGTAATAATACACAATATAAAATGACTGTATAATAAATTTGCCTAGGTGCTGTGGTAATACAGACAAAAGAGTGTCTAAGATATTATTTAATTTTCACATTCGTATGTAGATATTTAAATGCATTATATTCTGCAAAATTAGTTGTTACTGAATAAAAATATTACGACAAGAAAATTACTGAATAAAAACAGTAAATATGACGTTTACAATTTCCAATATGTAAGGTAACCACCACGCAATAATTAAGAATTGTCCTTTGCTAGTATGTGGTCTAGTGCATTTTGTTTTTGTCTAAGAACCACGAGATGTGTACGAATTTTATGAACAAAAGAGAAATTAAAACCAATGCCTTGAGTTATATGATAAAATACGAACACGCAATGTGTGTTAGAAATAATTGATCAGCATTGCTCCAGTAGTCCATCAGCTACTGGTATGCAGCCCAGATCAATAGCAAGCAAAAAAATTGCGCGGCTTGATTTTAAAGACTCGACGGTATAACAGTAGATGCTATTTAATTCAAGAGAGTGCTGAAATAAAACGTAATTTCTATGCTACTAAGTCTACATTCACATTACAAGCTTCTTGATCAAATCCGTTTGTTCTCAAATCGGATTTGCCTATCTTGATAGTTCACATTCGTAATTACAAGTGATCTGTATCTTACAGTAATGTAAACGAATGCACATATGCGTATTCTTAATTTTGTACGGGTTACCTGCGTTACCATCAACAAAAACGCGTTATATTTGTGAGGTGGTTTAAATCCGACGAAATCAATGCTCATGTATGTATCGCGTTTTGCTCTGGAGGACGGCAAACAGTTGGTCGCCTGTATACGATCAAATTGATAAGGCAAAAATATAACCAAACGGCTATCTTTTGAAGTTTTTTCAACTAATATTGTTACTGCTGTTGATCTCCTCCATTGCTGGAGTTCAACGCTGCCGGTGCCTGTAGACGACAGCGCTAAGGCAAAAAGCCACATAAATTCCGAAATGACCGCTCAAGTCACATGGTCATGAATCTGATATAGACTAGGACCACATACGAGAATTCTCAAATCTGACTTGTAAAGATCGGATTTGTGCCTATAAAGCCCTGGAAAAAATTATATCAAGGCGAAAAGCAGTTTGGTAATGTGAACATAGCCTATGTAGCTTTTTATTAATACATCTTTGAGTTTGTAATAACAAATTTAAATAAGAGATTAAGAAGAGGAGGAGGAATCCTCCTCCACTGGACGAAGAGTGTGTCGTTTTAGAAGTGTCTTGAGGATCTCCACATCACGCTCAGCTTCTTTCAGCTTCCGTCGGAGGTTCTCGTTGCTCTTCATTAGAGAATTGTTTTCCTGAGAGCACAAGACAGATTATACATTTGGAAATGCACTGTACTGCTGAAAATGTTTGTTGCTGGAAAAAAATCCACAAGGCAACACCATTCACCTTTTCCAAAGCTTCATAGGTTAACTTCTCCTCTCCAGGGATCAGTGTGGTGGAAGTCTTGTTGGCACAAGATCTCTTGCGTTGGGGCACAGGGCTGGGGCAGGGAGTGAGGGTTGTGGGGCTTGGTGACAGCAGACAGGGCTGCAGTTGGCTGGCCGCTGAGACGGCCTCGGTCTGGGTACTCCTGTGTACCAAAAAGTTTCTTGACGGTACGACCATAAAACTGGTGTGGGAGGTAGAACTCAGGCACTCAGCATAATCCGCTGGAGCATCTGATGAGTGTATGAACTGGTTTTCATCTGAAATTAGTTCAGAAATTAGAGTTAAAAAATTCAGCTGTCACACAAAACAAAATCCAACATAATAAAATGATTAAATATCCTAATTCAGTCAAAAATGGAGGACCCTTTTAGCGATGAAGCAGCTGGTATTGTACACACACACACACACACACACATACATACATACATACACACACACACACATACATACATACATACACACACACACACACACATATGTGTGTTTATATATATATATATAATTTTCATTAGACTGTAAATATATTTTCATTAGAAATATACATTGTTCTTTGATATCTCACCATCATGACCTCCAGCTACTGTAGTGTCTGTAGTATTAGAAGGTGGGCTCCAGTCTGCTGTAGTGTCTGTAGTATTAGAAGGTGGGCTCCAGTCT
>JAOYMR010000010.1:5027302-5065036 GCA_025802075.1 Tenebrosternarchus preto | reverse complement strand
CTGTAGTGTCTGTAGTATTAGAAGGTGGGCTCCAGTCTGCTGTAGTGTCTGTAGTATTAGAAGGTGGGCTCCAGTCTACATTGCTGCTGCTTTTGATGTTTTTCTTGCATTCAAATGCCACTTGATCCTTGCAGGACTTATGACAGTTCATTCCACAGTCTACAAAATCATCACAATCACCACGATCAGCAAAGAACACAATAGATAATATAGAGCTCTTCATTGACAAAATTATATTACATTTACTGGTGCATTGTATCATTTAAACCAGGAATTATTGAATATTCACCTCTGCATCTGTAGCCCTGCTTAATGACGCCCCATAACTGGAAAAGAAGAATGAAAAAAATACATTTTAATCAGTTAAAAAATGTTTCATTTTAGTCGATAGGGATGCTACACAGCCATATGATCACTAATGTATGTGAACAAGACCTACAAATCCTGAGCAGTTGTCACAGAAGGTAGGCCTCATGTATGTGGTCTCTTGGAAGTTGTGAGAGAACCCAAGACCAAGTTTGGAACAGATGACACTGGCCCGCATGAAATAAGCCATGATCTCATCTCTGCTGATCAGCCCATCTCTGGCGAGGACATAGCAGGGAAACAGTGTGACTACAAGGACTGCAAATTTTATGGTTATATATTTGTTTATGTATATTTAAGTCTATACATGTAACCATGGCTCAAGCATGAAACCTGTACATTATAGGTTAGGTTACTGCATAGTTGTTGTCAGCATCTGCAGTGTTATGTCTGCTTAGACTAGTTAATCTACATCTGAGAATCCCTTTCAGCTACTTGACTAGTAATTCACCATGACTAATCTCATTTAATAATTTTAACAGGTTCACTTGGTAACTTCAACAACCTATCATGTACATGTACAGGATTCATCTGCATTACCTCATGTCCCATATCACCACCTATAACAAAATCTGTGTTGAGTATAGGCCTATTGAAAATATCCAGTGTTAATGGGTTATTATTGTTCAGGCTACTGCAAAATCAAGAGCACCACACTGTGTCAAAAGATCTCAGACACAAAGGAGTGCTGTGTTTGTAGAATCATTTCCAAGAAGTCTGAACATTTTATGTATATCGCCTGTGCAGACCAGGAGTGGCTAAACTGTCGAATCCTGTTTTGTGGAATACCCTGCAGGGCTATTACCTGTTTTGTGGAATACCCTGCAGGGCTATTACCTGTTTAGTGGAATACCCTCCAGGGCTAATACTTCAGTGAACTATAGACATATTTAACACTCACTTGTCTTTGTCCATAACACAAAATGAGAAAGGAAAGCTTGCAGCGATTTTTTCAAAATCTTCCTGAGATATGAACCCGTTTCCATCGTGGTCATAGTTTGTAAATACAGACTGTCAGAGAAAGAGGGAAAAGATATAAACATAAAATAAACACTTGTAACTGATATGTATTCATAAAGTAATGTTTTAAACTAATTAACAAAATTATACCTGTCTTTTTAAATCCACATTTAATTATGAACAACCTAATATAATAGCAGAATAGCATCCATAAAAAATCTCAGTTAAACAATTATGTAAGTATATCTTCTCCTATCTAACCTAAGATAAACTATGGAAAAATCACAGAAAGGTTTTTCAGCATGATGTAGCACTCACATCGACCATTCTCTGAACATGCTTGCTGATTGTCTTGGGATCTGGCTTGGGTGCTACACCTGAGGCCCAGTCCACCAACACTGGGGGTCTGTAAGGGGTTGCTGGCTAGAAGAAGATAACGCAGTAGATACTGTCACTGTCACTTTCCATAGCATGAACTACTTCATATGATAATATGTTAAATATGTTGTATTGTGCCCTAGTTGTCTGTATTTATTTATAGCTGCAATACATGCATGCATATGCAGATACTGGTTTTGGTGTCACTCACAGGGGCTCTATGGTTCCTGGGTTCTCTTGCATATGACAGCTCATAGATTTCATCCTCAGTGTAATACAGGTCTAGTGACAGCTGGGTGGGAGAGCAAACAATTTTTTGTTTTTCATCCTTAATGTTATGTATTCATGCTACCTATAAGAAATACTGGGCCACAGACTGGGAGGATGGAATAAATGGCAGTTTAAGCAAAAATGAACCTCACATTCTCTAGTTCTCTGCACATGTTTGAATACCTGTAATCTCATTAAAATACTTTATAAAATGGTTTGCACCATTTGTAATTTGCATTGTTTATTTCTAACCAAAATTCCTAATATCTCTTGCACTGCATCTCTATTTTTTCAGTAGTACACACAATTAAAGTCATGACTCCTGGTGCCATGAGGGAGTGGTTAATTAATTTGGTGATATAACAGTTAGTGGACTATGAAGCCTAATTTATTACACTAATGACTGCATTTATTGTGTATTTACACTCTGGGAAGCAAAAACAAGCCAAAACAGAGAAGTATAAGTTATATTGGTTTCAGAGAATACTTACAGTCAGTAAGTGAACTAGGTCTTTGTTTGCGTCGAGAAGGGGTGGATTGTGCTGGAGCTGGATGAGCTCGCTGATGTGGTTATAGAGTGACTGAAGCTTCTGCACATTGATCTTGCCATTCTCCACGTAGTCAGTCATAGCCTCGTTCACAGCAATCAGGTCTTTTAGATGGACACCCAAGATGGGGATCTTGAAGCCTGTGCACTTGCAGTATGCTTGTCTGTAATTCTCGTAGTTTCGAGATGATGAGAGCAGATCTGTCATTTCATTCAGGACCTGTGGAGAGAACCATCAGCAAGTCTTAATAACAGAATTCCAAATCATCCAATCATCTACTACTAAAATTATACAGCATGCTTACTGGGCACAATTACAGTGCAGGAGTGGTTTGGTATTTTGATGCTTACACCTTCTTTCCAGTAACAAATCAATTGATTTGTGGTTACTTTTCAATCAAACAGTAAGAAATAAAGGCTTAAAAGTACATAATATATATATGTCAGTGTGAAATTAACTCACTATGCTACACAAAAAGACTTTATAATAATAATAATAATTTTAGATGTTATTTTATCAGTGTTCATGAAAAAAAGAAATCCAAGTTTGTCAAAGCTGTGTTAGTTCTACCTTGTTGGTCTCATTTGGTACATAGGTACAAGTGTCCTTCAGTCTGGAGATGGAGCTGTGACAGAGGCCTCCTACCACAGCCATTAATGTGTTGAAGTTCTGCATCTGCTGAAGGTTCTGCAACAAAAACCACAGTGTCAGTTAATTAATACAACTAATCAGGTCACGAGCACAGTATTTGCATAATGGCGTGATATGCAGAGGGTATGGGGATTTTCAAACTGTGTTAAGATCTGCCTATTTGTGATGATCAATGCTTAGAATGCTTGCAAATCAACAGTTACATGAAAAATGACATGATAACGCTGACCTCAAAAAGCATACTCATCACTTGTCAATGATTAATCGATTAGATTTGTCAGGGGCTGAAAAATATTAAAGTGATGTTACTGATGTTTTAAGTATGTTCACCTGTGCAACATAGATGAACTTGGTAAAGACTTCAGCTCGGAGCTGAGCAGATGGTCGACTGAGCACCATGAGCTGTACCCACTGGGAGATACCATTGCAGAGAGCAATGGAACGTTCCATTGCAGGATTCTCTGTTAAACACTCATTTTTGATGTACTTCTGGTAATCTACAAACTGAAATAAAGCAATGTACCTGTTTACTAAATTACAGGTTAAGTAAACAAGTACAGGTTCAACTGATCCAGCCAAATCATCATAGCCAGTAAAGTACAAGATCACTAAATTAACAATAGTAAAAAATACCAAAAGGAATATATAAAGGATCCCTGAAAATCCCTGAAGGATTACAGGTTACTTTAGTACTGTCTTTTGTATTCAGTATGAAACAGGTCTTGATCTCTGTTAAACATGTGACTCGTTTAGCCATTACTGTCTATCTTTTTCATATTGTTTATGAGACTTCTTGACTGCCGACTGTCCACAAACAACCTTTCAGTCTAAATCCACAGTGGCAACACAATATAAGAAGAAATGAGAAGTACTCATCTCCATAAAGGCAGGATGCATTGAACCTTCTATCATAGCATGTATAATAAGCCTGCAGAAAAAAGATCCAGGGAGCCAAAATTCCCTCAAAAGTAGCTCACTCACAGATATTCTGCAGAACGATTTGAACTCCAAATAGGTGAGGTGTTCTGCTAACTCCACAGGCTCCAGATGGTCAAAGAGCAGAGATACTTTCCTCTTCTTATTGCTGGCCTTGATTTTCTGGCTGGCTTTTTGAGACCATTCTCTGTCACCCCTAAAACCATCATTGCCAGAATCTATCAATTATGAGTTGAGGATAATCAAATGAAACACTAAGGGGTCTCTTTATTAGGTACACTTAATAAAGAGAAGACTGATTTTGACCAAAGTGCAGGTGTTATATTTACAGTATTTGGCAGACACTCTTATCCAGAGTAACTGACATATTCATCAGTATGACAGTACTTGGAACTAAACCTATGATCCAGGTGTTATCAGAACTATGCTCTACCTGCTCTAGGTACAAGCACATTCAGTTTAAATAAACACATCTTTTAAAGAATAGACTTATGATATACATTTATATATTCATAAATAAAATGTCCAAATATCACCTAGCCTTTTTAAAATCATGAAAGAAAATATCATGAAAGAAGCCACTGGAAATGACACAGTAATGCAAAGACCAAGACAAGTTAGCATCACTTATAAGTATATAGAATTAGCTAAAAAAAAAGGACTACTAAACTAGAGGAACAGCTACACAATAGATACACCTATTAAACTGGCCAATCTGTAATTAAAAAACAGTCTAACTGAAATTCACCAACTATGGTAAAATGTATTATCTAGATGTCTCAGACATAGTGAAGTGGACTTTGGGTTCTGTATCTACACATAAATCACAAAGCAACAGTGATACTGTGACACTCACATCCATTTAGTCTGTAGTAAAGGGCATAGTTTCTCTTGACCATGTTCTTTCATAAGCTCTTTGAACTGCTCCAATGAATCTGTCAGGGAGTTGTGCAATCGAAACATAGTCCAAAACTCACTTATCCAGTACCTGTAGAGAAAACACATGCATAATGCATAGGCAGGCAAAATACACAATAATAGTGCTAAGATGGGTTTGTTTCCTTCATTGTTTCAACACTTGAAATTTCCAAGGAACATCTAGCATCTTAAATAGTTCTGTCTTCAAGTACACCTTCATCACATGTTAAATCATATTGACAAAACCATATTTATGGCATTAAACACAATGTGTAAAAACAGATGTTTGCAGTGTATGAATGCATGTTGTAAAATGACATCCACACTATTCTTGATTAAATTAATAAACTGTGTGTTCTGCGGTATGCAATATCTAGGCATTTCTATAAAATATTTCAAGTCCTACAATGTTTTTACGATGTTTTGTTTTAAAGAAATCTTGTTACAAACAATGGTTCAACATGCTATTTTAGCTACTAGTTGGTGCAGGGCAGTTTTAGATGACACTTGCACACTACTACACTAAAGTGATATATTCTAAAGTGCTTACTATGGTACAAATGCATGCACAAATTTTTCAAAGCTTATTAAATGTAATATTTAATTTGGGTGCCTGGGTGTCTGTATGGATGTGGAAGACTTACTGAATTAAATAACACATTTTCAGGCACTCTGTAGAGTTGTCACCCTCCAGTGTACTTTTGAAAGTAAATAAAACGTTAAGGAAAACCTGCCAAAAAAACCCCAACTGAAAACGCATATGAAAACTAAACCAGAAGAGTCACCTAGAATTGTGTTTACTGTGTCTTGTGATGGTTTTTATTTTTAACTTCTTTGACATTTTTTATATAATAAGTAGTAAAGTGAAAGCAGAGTAATTTACAGTGTTATCTAATGCAGGTAGAGAAAGGATATAGGGTAACCATCTTGTCCAGAAGGTCTTTAGGAGGCAACAGCAGTCTGTGCATGGTGAGAATGATGTTCAGTAGCTGGCTGCTGTGACAGACATTACCATCCTCATCTATGGAGCAAAAGGCAAAAAGTAAATACTACAAATGAACATGTCCCATACATTGAGGTAGTAAAATAAGTATGAATACATCCCTTGAAAAGTTATGCCATTTCTGGACACATGTTTCAGCACTCACTACATTCAGAATGCAAATAAAGGGAGGGACTATTTTTTTTTTGCAGTGATCAAGATGACTTCTACATCCCTATGAAATGCTGATTCTTGTTGAATTTTCATGTATACCCATGTGCTGTTACATGGTCTGTTTGCTTTGAGTTTGTTTTATTTCTCTCTCTTTGGGCTCCATTTGTGAAGTGTTGGAGGGGGGACTGGGAATGATGTCATGTGCTATTGATCCAGACCCCTGGGACCCTCAAAGTCTGTCCATCATCTGAGAGGCCCCATTTAGGGAAGTGACCTTTCTGAGAAACGCAGTGGCATCCAGGTAGTCCTTCACATGGTCCTGATGTATATGTTCACATTTCAAAAGGGTGCTTGAACCACAGGGAATCTGGGCTTTCTGATGTAAAAAAGGAACATCTAGATCTGCCATGCTATATTTTGTATCCTTCCTGAAAGTTAGACCAAACCAAGATTTTATCCTAATTTTCACTTCACTGTTGACCTACAACATGAGCAGATATAAAATATATAAAGTACTTCACATTTAAATTCTGGATCAGATCTTAGTCTTGTTTTACAAAGCATGGAAGCAAGTAAAAAAACACATTAACTAAGTAATGCTTATAAGGTATTTCATCTACTGATTAACATATTTGACATCACTATATTTGATTAACATATTTGATTAACATATTTGACATCTACTGATTAACATATTTGACATCACTCTGGAGCCCAGTCTTCCTTAAAAAAAGCAGTCCAATAGTACGGTTGCCATTTTCTTTTATTAACATTATATAAATGTGTGTGTGTGTGTGTGTTTTTTAGAGCGAGTCAGAGAGAGAGAAATAATAATGCAATATAATCTGTTAAACAAGTGATCACATTTGCATAACAAATTCATGTTAAGATATCAGAATCTTACTTGATGTTTTTTTTGTTTGTTTTGTATCACACGTGTGAATAATATGATAAATATAAAAATACAGTGAGAGCTCAAAGCATAATCAGATAAGTTACCACTGTAGTTATAGGGCGTAACTAACCCCAAACTCATCACAGGCTTTGCTTTGAATTTCTTTACATGTTTATACCAAAACTACTCATGCATTTTTAGACCATACTGCATTACTAAATCAACATTTAATAATTATGCACCAATTAAATAATCCTTTGTACTATATGCATAAATATCAACACAAAACAGGTAAAGAATTACTTACCAAAAGACTGGACACATGCCTGAATGAGTTCCTCCCAGGAGGCTCCTTTGGCAACCTGTCCCAGAGCAGTCATGCTATTGCCCTAAAAGTCCTGGGCTTGGGTGGGCATACGGGAATCTAGTAACTATATGTGTGGAATGCTTCCAGTCCTGCTTATGTGTCCAGCAGAGAGACATCTACAAACCCTTTCCAGCAGAGTAAATGTGAGAGTGGCAGAAAGATGTCATACTGTGTGTGTGGTGCATGCGTACAAAGATGTCATACTGTGTGTGTGGTGCATGCGTACAAAGATGTCATACTGTATGTGTGGTGCATGCGTACAAAGATGTCATACTGTGTGTGTGGTGCATGCGTACAAAGATGACATACTGTGTGGTGCATGCGTACAAAGATGTCATACTGTGTGAGTGGTGCATGTGTATGTACAAAGATGTCATACTGTGTGTGTGGTGCATGCGTACAAAGATGTAATACTGTGTGTGTAGTGCATGCGTACAAAGATGTCATACTGTGTGTGTGGTGCATGCGTACAAGTGTGTACATGCATATAAACCTTTGAAACTTGAAACCAGTGGGTGATTGTGTTAATAAATTCCTGGTTATAAAGTATATCAGTATAAGAAAAAGCTGCTTAAGTAAACCACTTGTAATTAAGAAAAGGACCATCCTCCACTGATGAAGCATTGAAAGAATATATTTTTAAAAGGTTGGACATGACTGCTCAAAACATTGAACATCCTGAAATCTTGCCAGCAGAGGCAAATCGAAGGTAAAATGACTGCTGTGTACACACATCTTTCCCTGTGCGAAATTTCTACAGAGTGCTAAAATATGTTTGTGGTTATATCCAGTACTATACTGGTAATATATTTTATGTTGAAAATGTTCATTTCATGTTTTAACAGTGGTCAGTTCCTGACCCAGGACCACTGCTGACCGCTGTAAATTATTTGAGTCACTGATAGAATAGCGAGTGTTTCCAAGGCCTAGCAGGTGCATGGAGTTTTTCAGCACATCACTGTTACTGCTGAGTGGTCAGCCACCCAAAATATCTAGGTGGTGGCAGTCATGTGATCAGAAATTAACCTCTGACAAAGGACCAGAAGATAGTTAACAAGTTGTGGCGGCAGAGTAGGCCATAGTCTCTAAATATACACCCATGAGGTACCTGAGTGGCCTGAGAGTGTATATGCAGCAAAACTGTATACAGGGTTTCTTTTAAAACCACTAGAAATGTTCAAAACACCTCTGCCTCGAAACAAAGAATTGGCATGACCACTGTGAGGATACCGTAGTTATCACAGATTTCTCACCGGCAAGAGCTGTGAAAAGTTTAATACTGTAAACAATACCTAAAAATAAGCGCGTGCTGGCGCTGCTTTGACTTAAATTCACATACACTGGCCGAATTGGAATAAAAAAAATACTGATTCATGTACGACAACGGCAACATAATCTCTTGAGGTAAGGAACCGACAAAAAAACTATAGGCTACTGGCTACATACACGCTGTACATAAAAAGTATTGTGAGCAAGATCAAAAACAAGCCAACACTAGCTAGCGTGTTGTGTCCAGTTTACAAACAACATGCAACCGACCTAGTTTAGCTTGTTGACTAGTTAGCTAGATACATAATTTGACGGATTAAAATAGTGTATACGTGAAGAAAGTGATTGTAGTTCTAGCTAGTATTTATTCACACTCCACCGCTATCTTAAACCAGAAGGAAAAAAGTACAGACGCGACTATTTAGTTATTAGTTAGCTAGTATTACTGTGCTAACTAGCTACATGCGATTGTCCTTTACGGAGTTCCAGCTTTCATTATTGGGCGCGAAATGGTTTTGTTATATAGTGTATTGTTTTCGTGTGGGTTAAATGAGCGGATGAATTGATTTAAATCATCAATGAAAAAAATATTGGCGGTCTAAGCAAATTGATTGTGATGTAGCGATTGCGCTTGTGGCGTAATTTAACTGTCGTGATAAAGGGATTATAAAGTCACATGGACAATAAGTTTTCAGTTATTGTGGATGAGTATATGTAGATGAGAACACGTAATTAGGAAAGATTTCCATACACATGCACCTCGACCGGATCAGACCTTTCTGTTATTAATATAATTAATAATTGCTCTGTTTAGTTTAATTAATTGCTCTGCTAGTAGGCTGTTGATTTGCGCCTTGACACGTATTCAGAGTCTTAACGTGAAAATGTAAGTCAGTGTTTCTTGCACTTACACAGAACGATTTTTAGGCTAACATCACTGTTTTAAACTGTAAACTTAAATGTTTTGTTTTCTGACACATAACTGCAGTCAGCAACTGAAACTTTTTTTCATAAATAATGTATGCCTCTGTTGCTGCTCTCCTGTAAAACATGCAACGCATTCATAGGAAAACATTTCCGTTGTTATCTAATGTAAAGCACACAAACGCAGTCTTTGAGCACACTTTGAACAAAGAAATGTGTTCAAATGTGTTCTTTTGATATTTGCTGAATATTTGTTTGCCATTAAGGAAGCAAGAACATGGAAAGAGCTTTGCTCTGTGATGTTTTTGCATACATGTTAAAAGACTATGCGATTTTGTTGACTGCCATTCACTGTGCAGAAGTGACAGCGATATGAGATCTAAGATTATGTAAAGATGTCTTGCTGCAGAGAAATATGCCTCATTTCCTCAAGATATTCTTTTTCAATTTTGCAGTGCTGATGAGCTAGTCTACTTTGAGCTTTAGCAACTGCTAAAGCCACAGTTAACAACAAATGGGATAGATGAAGCCCTTTGATTATCACTTAAATGATGCATATTTTGGCAGTCAAAATCCTCATGCAACCACTACCCTGGATGCGAAATCCTGTTTATGAAAACTTTATTGCTAGTACAGTAATGATCTAAAAGATCTAAAGTTGTGTTTCATGACAGGACCTGCTGATGTGACCACAGACGTCACAGGATTCACCATTCCCTTACACATTTGCTTAGATGCTGTTTATTGTAATTGGCTGAGGTCTGATTACCATTAAAAGCATTATCTGTCTTCAGAGTACATATCACAAGAGATCCCAATATCACTATGCATTCCACCAAGATCCAGCTTGAGGCAGAAGAACAAAGTAGCTTTACAAAGTTGCCACTAATCATAGGACCAATCATAGGACCAAATAACAATGCTCAGAATGGAAACACTGTTCAGGTATGTGTATACCCATTTTATTTAGATGCTAAAATGTAGGGGCATGCGTTTTGTGAATATGCTAATTAGATGGGCACTTTTATACTGGTGCTCAAGAAAAGCAAATGTTATGAATTTGCTTTAACTAAATACTGTATTCTTTGGTTATGATGGAAACTTATGGATTATAGATATGTTGATGTGTGTTTGTGTCGGTATCTAGATTCATATGTGGAAATAAAAACCAAATATACTCTCTTTAGACTCTTGATATGGCTGTACCCAGTCCAGAAACTAAAGACAGCACACATTTTGCTCCAGTTGTTCTACCTCCACTCAATGGTACCCATCTACTACCAGTTCAGACAACAAAAGGTAAAGAACTGTAAAGTCCATACATTGCAGAAAAAAATTACATGGCAGTGAATTTTGGTTGTTTTTTAACACATGCTTTTAGATCCCAGTGTTTTATATTTTTAACAGAGCCTTCTAAGTAAAGAACAGAACATGTTGGGAGTGCACAGTTTCAAAAGGGAAAATTCAGCTGTTGCATGATCATTTAAGACTGCAACATATCCATATGTGAACTAATAATTAACAACAAATATGATTATATTGAATATAAAATGATGAATATAAGTCGGACCCATGAATTTAGGCTCAGATGAACAGCTAGAGAAGACTGGCCTGGATGGATTTCATGACACTGAAGCCTCCAAAGAGCAGCTGGAGATGGAGAGATGTATCCTTGAAGCTGAGTATAAGGAACACTTGGTGTTTCTGCAGAACCTTCAGGCAGAAAGGGATGAACTCTGCCTGTTGAACAGCAAGCTGCAGATTAAACTAGCAAGCTACTTTCAAAGAAATATAGACAATGAGTCAAGGACAGCATGTGAGAAGGCGGTCTTGAATGAGCAGTGCTACCAGAAATACCTGGAAGTTCTGGCGGGCCTACAGTTGCAGTGGCAGTGTGACTCACAGCTCTACCAGCAGCAGGCTGAAGCACTCCAGCTCCAGAGCCAGGAGAAGCAGAAGCAGGTGGAGTGCAAATGGCAAGCCTTTATGATGATGAAGCGAGAAGCAGCTGTTGTGGCTCTTACCCAGAGGCTGGGGAAGCAGGCAGCTCTTGCTGAGGTGGAACGACTCCAAGCAGCTGAACAGAAGGTTGAGAAAAAGCTTATCTCTATTAGACTGAAGAACATTAAGATGGAGATGAAGCAACAAAACCTGGAGGCAGATCTAAAAGCCAGGGAGAAGATTGCAAAGGGTGTGAACCTGGTTAAAATTCAACAATTGAAGGTTGACAATCAGAACTGTGAGACTAAGATCAAGGAGTGTGATGAAGAGGTTATTAAAACACAGGAAAGAATTAGCAGCACTGTTCAGGTATGATGTGTGATAAAACCCACTAGATTAAGGCTAACATGGGTGCAAATTTTGTCAGGTTTTTTTTATGGTTATCTGTACAACTGTCCAGTAAAAGTGAAAACATTAGAAGACCCATCCCATAAATCCCATATCAGAAGACCACAAAACTTGGAAATTTTCAGGCCCCATTTGGAAATAAATGGAATAAATAAATTTCCACAGAGTAAGATAGGAAGATTATACAACAGAGACCTGAAGGCATAGAAAATAATTTTGCTGTTGTATATATCAACTCTCAGGTCCTGACGCATCTCAAAGAGAAGCTCCACTTTCTGGAAGTGGAAAACCAGGCCAAATGGGTCAGGTTGGCAAAGGTGAAGGCAGTGGTGAGCCACAAGCAGGAAGTTCTGTTGTGGGTAAAGAAAGCTAGGGACAAGATGCGTGCAGACAATCTGCGTCTGCGTCAGTGTTGCGGCCTGCTGGGAAACACAAAGCTGCTCCAAGATTTTGAGGAGAAGGAGGATGCTTTCAAGGACCTGGAGAGCCAGCTGGACATACTAAAGAGGCAGCATGCAAAGCTCACTTTGAAGTGTAGTGCAGTAAAGAGCAAACTGAAGCAGAGCAAGCCACTGGGGCATTGTGTATAACTTAGTTATACACAGACATGTACAAACACTTCTGCATATATACATGTACATACTGAACATACATCATGCATGATCAGGCTAATATTAAAATAGTACACTGCAAATACATTTGAAAATAGTGTCTTTTATATTTGAAAATACACAAAATTCCTTTTCCTAACTATAGCTTGCCATGGCACTGTTGGTTCTGGGAAGATGATCACAAGATCAGGTTTGATCTGAAACTAGTATCAAGCTCCAGTTTCATGGAGAGTTTATGGAGCACATCTGCTTGCATTATGCAACCCAACCTGACATGTATCCAGGAGTCACAAACCCATCAACTTTTCTAAGGAGTGGGAAGAACATCATAGGGGACTCTAAACTAATTTTACCAGCTTCCATGTGACAAAGGTCCTCCCAGGTAAGCTTATACTGCTCCAAGTCTTCCCATCTTGTCAAGTGACCTTGTTCACCTGTGAAACAGACTGCCAACCATTCTGTCCTTTCATCACTCCACATCTCGTGTATAGCAAACACATTCTTTGTATATGTTGTTTTGTGCAGTATAGTATGCTTGTTCTGTGACGAAACCTGCCTTTTCCATATATCACTCGACCGAGAAAATGTTCTCCTGCCTGAGAAAAGTTGTAACTTTATGGCTTCAAATGTTGTCTAATTCCTCCTAGTGACCAACGGGAAGCAGCTTTTTTTTGTTTTTATTTTATTTTATTTTATTTTTTGACATTTTGAGAAGTCTTTTCCCATCTCACCATGGTGCATTATACTCCTCAATGGTGTAATGTGGGAGCAAACCTAAATTCAGACACTAAAGTGATAGGTTCTACTTGCCAGGAACAAGAGACTTGTCATGCTATCAAACTCTTTGATTGTTTCTTTCCTTAGTTCTTCACTTTTATTCACTTCCTTAAGGTTTGCTCTTAACTAGCACTTTAGACAGTATTGAAATGGGAACTCTGTCAGTGTATAATCTCTGGTTTGTGAGCCTCCCTTTAACAAGATAGATTCTTCTGGATTTGCTGGGTTTACGTGTCATCCATGCTCATGTAGTGTTCTAAACCAACTTTTCTAAGAATTGTTCAGTGCATGCAGCAGTGGAATTTAGAGTGGTGATATCATCCTTGTAGGCACAAATTGGAGGTAGTCTGCCAGACTTCAGGCATTTCCCACCTACAACCCATTTTGAAGCTTTAATTATTAGTTCCACTCCATGGTGAAGGCTAATGGGAAGATGTTATCTTGAAACAAGGAAAGCACAGAGGCTTCACATTCAAATAAGCAAAAGGTTATTGCAGTTTAAATTATTTGCTTTTATTATTGTATGGTTGACATGTTTCAGTTTATGTTGTCCTCAATGCCACTCAGTTATACTCAAAAGCTTACAAGTGTTGTTTTAAATACTCCTTGTCATATGACTTTCCTATACAACAATGATCTGCACACACACATTTAGTGGTCATGATGTATGTTCAATATATCCTACTGAGCATGGACAAAATATACTAAATTACAAACAGTATGAGATTTGACTGGATACGTTTTACCAGTTCTTGGATTTGGTTTTCACATAATTATTTTACGCCACACACTAAAGGAAAATAAAAGCAGCCTGGAGTGACGAAGTGATTATTTTTTCTTAAGATAACAATCAGAATGTAGTAGTCTGTCTTATAAATTACTCACTCTGAAAAAAGAGTGGACTGGCTAAAAACTTGTGAAAGTTCAGTAGTAATTGATTTTATATGATTAGTTTCAATACCATAATTAAGGGGACTTGAAACAGAAAAAACTTCGATTGTAGCAATACTGTGTATGAGAGCTTAATGAATTCAGTCTGTTTAGTACAAGCCAACCATGGCTGTTGATAAATCTTGTGACTTGAAATTTCATTAATTTAATTAGCATGTTTTTTGATCATCCTCATCACTAGTAGATTCTGTTAAAATTAAACAACTCGCCAAAAAGAAGAAAAAAAAAACTTTTTAAAGGCACGGTGGATTGAAACTTCTTGTAAAGGAAAAGAGGTGTTTTTTTTGTTTGTTTTTGATCTGATGTTATAACTTGCCATTGTTCCTATCTTTAACAACTGCCTTGGTGTACGGAGACTTGGAAACTATGTAGCTGTATAAAATGGTTCTATCTGAACTCCATGAAGTTGGATTTAAAAGAAACCAGGCTGTGTCTCTTGCTGTGGCTGCCCCTTTGTTATATCCTTCTGTACTTCAAGAGGCATCTCCAGTGTAAGAAACTAGCACACCATACTCCAACAACAGCTCCACTTAACCCTGTAGCTATGTCCCCTTTTCTTGTGACAGTTAGTGATGGCAAACCTAGTCATAGATTAATGCCTCAAGGAGTTTTGCCATTTTAAGCACATTACCAGCTTTAAAATTCAACCTCCTACAGAGTACAAATTTTGGTGTACCAGACACAGGCGATACGCTGGAAGTTTGTCCCCCATCCTGGCATGTTGATCAAACCACCAGCTTCCAGGCTGTTCCTTGTCTTTGCTACATCTCAGGATTATAGAATTGTATGATACATGTTGTGCTCATATGTATGCTATTCTAGGAAATGTGATAAATGTTAAATTAGGTCCAAATATATATTACCTAAACAGATAGGTTGGCTAGTGCAAGTTTGTGAATACTATTAAAATTGGCTCTTCCCTGGATGATGTTACAAACTTTCAGGCTGCCAACAGCAATTTATTTATGGAGGGATTAAAGCCCCATGTGCTAGCAGCTATTCCTCATGTCACTGGAGCTTCTAATATAGCTATAGCAGATGTGTCAGTGACTTTACTAGTCTCCTGAAAATTTTGCTCAAAGAAATCCCCAGTTTATGGACAGAACATAATCATCTTTTCCATGGAGTTGTCTCAGGAACTGCTCACGCCCATTCACCCATATTAATGGAATATTACACAAATCATCCAATATAAAATAAAACGAAGCACCAAATAAACTGCATACCAAGCTAAACAAGGAAAGTCTTCAGCTCCTAGAGCAGATGTTACCATGTAAGCATAAATCTATGTAATTGTCTAAAACTTTTTTTGTTAAGGTTAGCCCATCCCTTGATGGAATTCACAAGTTGTGGGTTTTTTTTTAACCAGGTTCAAAAGGTCCTGTATTGTATATGCAAGAATTTTAGGGGTGTCCAATCTGTAATGTATTTCTTTAATGAGAAGCAAGAAGGTAGAGTTTTGATGGGGGCTGCAAGTAGCACAGTCATTAGGGATACCTTAAAAATAACACGTTTTAAAAATAGACAAGTAAAATAGGAACACAAATCTGTGGGTGAATAAATTGGCTGATTAAAATTAAACATTACCTTTCACTCATTGAAAGTTGAATGCAAAGAAATTAAAATAATTTATTTAAAAAATATACATTTATTTCTTACATATAAAAACATATGACACCATCATTACAACTGTTCCTTTTGAACAGATCCCAGCAGATCCTGGCAATTGTATTTTTCTGCTATAATGTTCATATTCTCAAATGCCTTGATGTTCCAAAGAATCATCACCACATCAGATAGAAAAGGCCTGCAGATAAGAAGAGACATCAGAGATAAAGCCTATGTCACCAGCACCTAACTTTGTCAAAATGTGATGCACTTCAAGTTCAAACCATTTGTGTTAAAGATCAAGGTTAAAAATATATGTTTTAAAAATATATAATAAAAATGCAGAACAAAAACTATCCAAGGATATACCGACTTAAATATTTTCCACATGAAAGAATAAATGGTTCACATAACCTGAAGCTAGTGGTGTCCTCATTGCCTTTGCTTAATAAAAGTGCTGTATGCATGAGATGCTTGCTGAAATTTTGCAGCTGAGGTAGAGATGATCCAGCACTCAGATCCAGAAACCATGATTTTGGAAAACAATCGGCCACCTGTTGAAAAATACAGAGTTATTCCATATACTATGCCATCACCATCAAGAAACATGCCTACAAAGGCCTTTAGTTTCTTTATACACATAGCACACATACCTTCTTGTATTTTTGTATAATGTACTTTGGATTGGACTCATTGAGGAGTATCATCATTAAGTAGCGATTGAGAAGTCTGTCCAACATCAGGCCCTTCAGAACATCTTGAGCAACCAAACCATCCCATAATGCCATGTTCCCAAGCAACTGAAAAACAGGAAGAATCATTAGAGGAATTAATTATTTTTTAATGCTGATATCATTTCTTCAGCAGTAATGAAATGTTTTAAAACAACCCAAGTGAACAGCATAACAACTACCGGTACCTGAAATAAGCCAAACTGAACACACATCCACCATGCGAGAATCTAAAGCTAGTACTAAACCTGAGTTGGCCCAAAACTAACTATCCTCTGAAAACAACCACACTGCCATATACCCTAAATGTGCCTTAACTGCTTTGCAATTCATCAGTTGGAAGGAGTCACTGAGAGCTCCTTCTTTTATGGCTTCTAGTAATCGACGTCTAATCAGCTCAAAAAATGTCAAGATGACCTACTTCTTTTATTAATTTAGTCTTATAGCTGCTTTGCTCTTCCCTGAGGTCAACCTCCTCTTTAACTTGTTAATTATTCTTATGGATACACCCTGCTGACTCTTCATCTGCTTCCAGTGCTTGGGAGGTGAAACCAAGCTTCCCAAAATCCACAAAAAAGCAGTGCTTAGACCTTCTGGCAGGTCTCACAAGTATTTGTTATTTTAAGAGCCAGTGCCAACGTGGGACCAACAGCTTTTTGGGTTTCCACGTCTGAGTGAAGTATCATGAGTAAAAGTACCTTACCTTAACAGCTCTCCAGAACTGTCGGCTCTGAAACAAGTATTGTGGGGAGGTCCTGTCATCCAAATAGCTGAAAGATGGAAAAAAAAAACCAGAAGGAACAAAAAGAGGTTCTACACACTAGTCAAGCAACGATGGTCTTTCTGCCTTCTGTATCTTCTATTGTAGGTTATACTACATGTACTACATAAGTGAACTCCTAGGACAACATGATAAATCAAAGTAAATTCATCTCGTGAATTTCTAAAATGGAAAATTTTTTTCCTCCCTATTGAACAACAATTTCAACACTGCATACAACCAACATGCAACAGCATAACATCTACATTAATTCTGATAGGATGGTATTTCTAGTACAAAATCAGTGTTTGAATAATGTGCTTGCAACACTTGGAAAAAAAAAAAACGAGCCATCTGAATCCTTACATTTTTGGGTAAATTGGGATGAAGACATCATTATCCACTGCACTCTGCAGTTTATGGACAACAGCCTCCATAAAGGCCTGAACAGATACCATGAAACACGTATGAAAACCACTTTAAATTTCCCCACTGAAAGCCATTTATCCATTCAAATTGTACTGCAGAACAATACCTTAACTGGCTTGCTTTGTTCACCATCAAAAACAGAGTAATCCTCCTGTATCCGGTTACAAAGCGATGTGAGACACTGAGACTGTTGCAAAGACAAGGGGTCCCACACTAGCTCCACAAATCCTATGGGGCATATTAAGGAAAATAATGGATTGAGAAATAATTAATAATTAAGAATTACGAAAACCGTAGTACAATAGTTGTCCGATGTCATTCCATATAATTGAATATACAGAGAGACAACCTGCTGGATTCATTTTAAACACAGTAGACTATCTAGTAATATCATTTTCTGATCATTTAAAAGAATATAACAATATTCAAAAGCATATAACAACCGATACCCACTGAAATACAAATTAACAGTACAATAAAACGTGTTCTGTAAAATATTTTAATCAGAAATCGAACTGCTCTTCCTCCTAAATGAAGATCAGGGAGGTGCTTACCTTGGATTTTGGGCATGATGGTCTTTTCTATGACAGCAGGCAGTGTCTTCTGATCAGCGCTGTCAGATTCCTCGTAGCCTTGTCCGTGACAGAACTTCTCCACAGCGGAGTACCATGGCAGCACCTCAAAATCTTCTCCCTCTGTCTAGAAAACAAAGTTCTGCATTTTCACAATCCACATATCTAACAAACAGCAATGGAAAACCTGAATATATTCAATAAAAAAAAGTTTAGTTTTCAAAGGGAAAAGCTTGACAAAAAGCACATTCCCAGATGCAAATGTCACTATACCTTTAAGGTAAATGCATGAAACCGAACAAAATCAGAACTATTATATCAAAGTTCTATCTTTAAGATATAATTGCAATAAAAAAAGACCTGATAACCTGCATGTGTCATTATACCTTGAGAGGGTTCCAGCCAATAAGCTGGTGCCGTATCAGAGGTGCTAGCAGTTTGGAAAGGCACAGACTAATGTATGCATTGGTGTAGGACTCTGGAAAGGAATAACGCCACTCATCAAACCGGTTTAGGATTTTCTGTACATCAGAGAAGTCCTCCTGAACATCAGCAAAAATCTCCCGAGATCTCTTCAGTATGTCAGCTATGGTGCAGAACAAAAAGATTTGAAATTTACATTTGTTTGAAAACAACAAGAGGTTCCATTTGTACATCAGTTTTATGATATGAATAACACTATAAACATCCTCTCAGTAGATATGATCTGTTTACCATGCTATGTATGTGGAGTCCTGAAAAATTTTGCACTGTAATACGAGGACGTGTTTAAAAGTCTCACCTCTTTTCTGCTGCAACTCTGCCTCCTGCTCTGCTGCTGGTCCTGAGTCAGCTGGAACAGTCCCACACTCTTCCTCCAAAACCTCACTGGAATATGAGGAAAGATAGGCCAGTATTTCAGAAAAGGACATGTACAAACCCCAGATACTAGTGTACTGTTTGGCAGGTTCAATTCTGTACTGGCTTCTACTTTTAACAACTTCCATTTTTTCTACCTTCTTGAATCCTTTTTTTTTTTTTTACCTCTCTTTAGCTGTGTCAGTCTTTCTCAAAGCCTCCCCGTTACTGTTGGTATCAGCACTGTCTACAAGAGATGAAAAAATACAGAGGTCAAAACTGCATGGGTGATTTCCTAATGGAGGATGAGAAGCACTGATGTGCCTAATTTCAACTTTGCAAATGCAATAACAAAATAAATACACTCATTAAAAAGCTCATTAAACTCATTAAAAAAGAAGAGAAAATGCCATTGTCTACTTGAAACAGATTTGTAATGTAACCATCAACCTACAGGTTAAGCGCTGAAGACGTGTAGACTCCTCTTGCACTTCTTTCCTCCTTTGAAACAACAGCGCCTCTGCCTGGTCAATATACAAACTGTGCATGTCCAGCTCCACTGAGTTTATGGATGGCATCTAAGAAACCACAATATAATGTGTTAAGACCTACCTGAAAATTTGATAGTTTTGGCATGATAGAGGTTTATTGATAAATCTACTATCTGCCAAATGCTGAAAATGTACATGCACAGCAACAGAAGATCAACTAAAGTGCACTGGAAAATACTAAACCAAGGCTAGTTCTCCTCACCTTCTCAGCCAGGCACTCTAGCAGGTTCTGGGAGAAGGTGTTCATGCGGCGGTAGAAGTTCAGCTGCTTGTCAGCAGTGTGGTTCTCTAGGCTATCCAGGCAGCTCTGGGCACTCTCCATATCCAGCTGCATCCTCCTGAGCTCAGCTTCACGTGCCCTGTGGACCTCCTTTAGAGATTCTAACCTGTACAAACACAAAAATATGCTAGGAAAGGCTGTAGGGGCTGTAGTGGCAGATGTAAGACAAAGACAGAAAAGCACATGGGAGTCTTTGGTTATTGGCTCACTGCAGTAGAATGTTACATTGCTCTGTGTGAAATCTGATGCCTATGTAATTTCTTCCTCCATACCCTCATAGCAATGTCCTTCTAATGACTGGCATGACTTAAGAAATATGCAAACATGTTGCTCATAGTTAGACACTGATGAGGGCCTGACAAAACACTACGGTGGCTGAGCAGGTTCAGTATTTACTCATGATTGGCAGTATTTTAAGGAGCAAAGGACAGATTTTAAGGTGCAAAAAGCCAATCATGTCAGTGATTCATTATTCATCACTCATTGGGAAGGTGTTGTTCCCTGTACTGATACCATGAGCAGGAATGAATAACAGTTGATGGAAAATGTAAAATTTTAATAACTAGTGAAAAACATCATCTCTGCTGTCAGTCTACTGATCTCAGCAATGATGCCAACCTCTGCCTTTCAACCAATCCCTGAACTCCTCCTTGCACCCAATTATATATAGTCTACACAGCCTTACTGACTCCATAAATTTATGGCACTGACCATTCATTTTTCATCATCTTGTGTTGCAGATTTGCCGTCATACCTACTGAACCTTATCGTCATTCTTACCTTTTCTTTTTGCACTATATATATTGTTGTCTGCACTTCTTATTAGAACCTAACTGTACTTCATTTGCCTTGTACTGAATGACAAATATCTAATATGTGCTCATGCTAGTATTTAAAATACTTACTTTCCAATGATTCTCTTCTTTATGATATCAATGCTGACTGGTGGGAGTGTCTCAGGGAAATCAAGCATTTTCTTTTGCCTCAGAGTTTGGAAACCACCTCTGCTTTGCTTCTGAATACAAAAGTAAAGTCAATGAAAAACATAACTGCCCTTCAGTTCTTAAAAAAGTGCAATAGTTTATAGTAATATATTAAATTATGGCATCATTCACCTGGCGTCTTTTAACTCCTTTCTGTATTTGCTGTTCCTCCCATAGATGTTGATCCTCTTCCTGGCTATCAGAGCAATTATCCTCACTCCCACCTACATAGAAACATAAGCAATGAACAGGATAGCTAATAGCACAGATATTAAGAGTAGGTTTATCTAATTAGTATAGCAAATAAATATGACAGAATACCTAAAAACAAATAATATTTGATGCGTAGGTTAGTAAATTTTGAGCAAGAATGTAGAATTACCCATTTTCTCAGCCATTTGCTCATGTAGTGTTTTAGGTTTGGGTGCAAATTGGATTCTACGCTCATGATCGTCTAGTTCATCATGACTGTCATATTGCCCTTCGCTCTGGTCCTCTTCTCCCTCTCCAGTCTCTGGGGTACTTTCCTTAGCCCCATCCAATGGGATGTAGTCTCGCTGAGCCCTGGTTCTCCTTCTCTGCTCCTTAGCTGCATGGATGATCTTGGCATCAGGGATGTTAACTGCAAAGGAAGACATGACATGGAAAGTTGTTTAATTGAGCTGCTGCTGCTCAGTACCAAATCTGCCAGTAATGGCACTGGATTCGGTTCACCTGTCTGGGATTTGAATGAGCTGGAAGATGTAGAGTTCGTTTCACTGTCACTGTCTGGAGGCATGTCCTCAGCAGAACCTACGCTGCTATTACAGTGCTCATTAAGTTCAACTTCTTTTATACCTAAAAAGTAAAAAGATAATGTAGTATTCATAAACGTGCAATGCAAAATGCAATGGGGATTTTTTGCGTACAGATTAACTTTGGTTATTGGCTATACAGTAACATGCAGTACCTTGTGAATGTGTCAAATTGACAGGCGATTCTTCCTTTTTGCGAGCTCGGAAAACTACAGCTTTGTTGACGGACCTTTTCAGCTTGAAATCGCATTCCTCAGTATCTGCAGAGGAAAGGTTAATGTTATCGACATGGCTTACACATAATCACGCCAGTGATGGACATCTATGTCTATCTGCCTGTACCTTACCGTTTCTAGCTACCTTGCTAGCTATATACTTAAAGATTTAAGTTTGAGAGTCAGAACAGAGAGCTGAAACTTACCATCTTTCTCATCAACGAAACTGAGGGTATTCGTCTTGGACGATACTTTGCTACTATTTGTTTGAAGATTACAAGCGTTGGGTTCGTCTGAATCTTCTGGCTCACTACAATCCGACTCAACAGCTTGTCGTGGCGGTGTTGCATTTATCTTGGAGCTACATGAAATCCCTCTTCGGGGTACATTTGATTGCTTTGAGCTGTCGACCGAAGTCTCTGTTTCGTTCCTACCGCCACAGCCGTTTTCGTTTTCATCTTCACTGGATACATCTTTTCTTTGTCTAAAATTTCTCCTTGTTTTCTTGCTAAACATTCTGCTAGATAGTTAGCTAGCTACAAATTCGAACTTGAAAACAATGTTAGTGTGTTTCCACTTCCGAGTCATGACGCCAAATTTCAATTTCAAAATAAAAGTAACTTCGGCGCGCGATTATTTGTTTTAATTAAGAAAATGAGGTATATGAATTCGCTCCGGTAGTTCTTTATGGCAAAACATAATTGCTGTGAGCATTTTTAAAGGATATGTGATGTTGAACTGCCTCATTTTACTGTAAAAGATCGGTATGCAAGTTTTACTTCTATATCATGTAGAGGTTAAATGTTTTCCTGACACTCTATATTACACATTTTGACATACGGTGTTTAACTGCATCTTAAGTTGCACTTGATGTGACTAGTAAATTGTGAAAAGTACAAATTGGCTCATAAAAGGATACAGCAATTTTGTTAGGATCTCAGATTATTTTCACTTTAATTTGATCATATCAGCCCAGTCCTATCAACCTTGCACTGGCTGCAGGTGAAATTTCGCATAGACTATAAAATCCTTCAATTAACGTATAAAGCTCTGCATGGACTCACCCCTGATTATCTACAAGAACTTATTTCCTACTATGAGCCTCCACGTTTACTAAGAACACAGGGTGCTGCTTCTTACTTGTTCCATCAATTAATATGGTAAGTAGAGGGAATAGAATTTTCTTACAAAGCCCCCTAACTATGGAACAGCCTTCCAGAAAATGTCAGGGACTCTGACAGTCTTACTTACTTACTTACTTATTTAGTTTAGCATTTGGTTATTGATATTCCCCCTTAGATAAAGGTTAAAGATCCAGGGGTTCATGGTATACTGAGATGCTGGTGCTGTCGTCCCACCACTGCACACGTTCACTCAAGTTTGCTGACGGTGGGTTGGATGGATGCCAACGCCTCAGGGCGCCCCCAAGTTTGTGTTACCTTTTGGTTCTGTCCTTTTAGTTTTAGGCTGTAATAGTTAAGTGTCTTAGAGTTGCTACCGCGCTTCTGAAATGTCTATATTTTATGTCCCATACAGAACTTACTGTCTCGCTTTATTTTTACCGAGCTAGTGGCTGTCACCCATTTGGCTAAGTACCAAGGCTCTCCTGCCACCTGCCCCGGACCAACCACCTCCTACTTATCCAGATGCAGATGGAGGATTAATCAGCTGGATGGAGGCCCCTATCAGCAACCTGGTTGACCCCCACATTTTTTTTAAAATGTAAAACTAATAATTTCCTAATGCAGTTAGAAAAATATGTAGCCTTTGCCCTTGAAAGTCTATTGTTATATATATAATGTGCTGGTTAATGTGCATACTTTGAGATCTTCCACCGGATTTAAATAGTTCTCTCAAATTCACCCCAATTTTGAGTTGAAATGCCACCCTTACTTAAAACAACCTAACAAAGTAGTGCAGGTAGTTCTAAAATGAAGTGTTAAGCGAGTGAATAGTTTACTCTTGACAACTTTGTTTCCAGTCATACTATCGACACCCACTAGGGGGGGGGGGGTAAAGAGACAAACCACATGGGTAAGCCCAGCATCTGGAAGGTGAACGCACAAAGAAATAGAAAGCCGAAAATGTCCAAAATTATATATAAAATATAATTTAATATGCAAATTATATATATTAGGAATTAGCCATATAATTAATGATATAAATATATATAAAAATATAAATGGCAAATTCCTAATATAAATAATTCCATACACATATTTATATAGGTTATTATAAGGAATAGCATTTATATAGGTCATTATAAGGAATCTCCTCCCAGTTGGTCTTTACACAAATGTCAGTTTGGTTTATAAAATGTCATCTTTATTCATGTTACATAAGTGTTACACAGGGAATAAAACATGTCCACGAGGCTTTTGGAGACTACAATTAATTAACACAACAGTGGTCCAAAATTTATTCTGACACACTGGACAACCACACCCTCACACGTGCACAAATCTGCAAAGAAAAGTACTTTACTGGAACGTGGTTCTGACATATATGCCGATTCCCATTCTGGCAGTCGTTAAAAAAGGACATGCATGAATATTACCTCATTCAGCTTTCATAAATTAATTTAATCTCTTAAGTGCCAAAATGTAATCTTCCTACGTTCTTTCTGATTCGTATTTTTGATTAAACGTGTCTTACTTAACCACAGTGGGATGTAAGCTTTGAATTCAAACAATTATAAAAGTAAAAACCAAATACAATCTGTGAAACGGTAGTTGATTTGTCCACATCTAGTAGCAAACAGCTGTAGAGATACCAATAACAGATCACACTTGTTCACATACACCAAATAAGCAAGATTAAATTATAAAATTTAGTTCCGTCTAAATGTGTGGCATTACGTCATGCTGAACATGAAAGCCCATGTACTGTGGAATTGGGTGTCACCAGTTTTAGGCACAAAACAAATCTGGAGTTCCGAGTGTCAATGGTAGTAGGATTACTACAAAAAAAAAAAAATTGTTAATTTCCTCAATATTCTACAGTACTTTAACAAAGTTCTAAATTTCAGTTTTCATGCCCTTCCCCCCATATTAAGACCCGACAAGATACCATGGCAACATTAACGGCATTATGGAAATGACAGCGAGTAAATACTTATCAAACACTGAGAAAACACATCTGATGGCATCCACAAACTACACGTTGATCTCTTAAAACCTTTGAGCTTTCATCTCAACTCTCAATACGATCAAAATTGCTTTTTGAGTTCTTCTGCTCCCACATTAAGAGGATCTTAATTGAAGGGCACCACTGACTTCAATGGCATGTCCCAGAAAATATGGCACCATTGAGGTGCAAGACAATAGCAAGAGGTGATGGCTGAAAACTGCAGTTGTGAGAGAAACCTCACGCAAGATTTAAGTATTCCCACAACCAGTCAAAGATGCATCTAACTAAATGCATGTCAATCATTTGCTTTCTTTCCGTCATTATTTTCACTAAATTTTATTTTGGTATAAAATGAAGCTAGTAATACTTTTCTACAGCAGAGACGGCACACAACGGAAGGCCATGACGAACACAAGCCAAGAAGTGGAGGTTCTCTCTTCTCAGTTAACATCTTTATCATACAAAAGCTGCACTGACAAAAGAATAAACGACTGGACTTTGTTTCCATAAACGACTTTTGAATAACGATTTTACTAGGAGAATTTTAAAGGTAGAGAAATAAGGAATGGAGATGTGTAAAAAGGTTTCGTCCCCAAATTCCCCCCCAAAATGCTTTAGTTTTCTCCGCCTTCGCCTCCCTCTCCCTCATCTGCTGCAGTGTCAGATGTCCATAACTACAGGAAAGAAAGAAAATCTTCAGTCAAGTTGGACTAGAGCACATTTTAATTCAACTATACAATACATTTTACTTTTACACTCTTGGCAAAAACAAACTAGAGAACCCCTCCCCTTTATTGCCAACTCAAATGACGGTTGCAAAAACTACCAGTTTCATGAGAGAAAGTTTGTCTGATGTTGGAGTCGATAAAGAGCAACTGTTACTAGAAGGCTTATGCTGACCGTCAACTATCCCTTGTAATTAAGTAACAAGAAAACTATCGGAGGAGGGTTTACTTACTGTAAGGTTGTCTCTTAGCAGCTGCATGATGAGAGTGCTGTCTTTGTAAGACTCTTCATTCAGTGTATCAAGCTCTGCAATGGCTTCGTCAAATGCCTGCACACAAACCACACCCATTGTAAATGGCTTCTCTAAAACCTTTTGACAGACGCATGGCTGGGCTGTGCTGTACATACCTGCTTGGCAAGGGAGCAGGCCTTTTCTGGGGAGTTCATGATCTCGTAGAAGAAAACGGAGAAGTTGAGGGCCAGGCCAAGGCGGATGGGGTGTGTTGGCTGCATATCCGTCTTGCTGATATCAAACGCTTTCTGGTACGCGTCCTGAGAGTGCTCTATGGTGGCTGAAGAACAAAGAAAAGAGTGTAACAGACGAATGGCCATTTGCCATAACCAACAGAAGAGTGTCTGCACCCAAAGTTTTTTCTAATTACAACAGAACCTTTCATAAACAAGTTTTATAAAGTCCCTTTGCACACACACATATCCAGCCAACCAGTCAGTCATTTGTACATTCAGTACAGTGGATCAATATTATGACGATCAAGACAACTACCAGCAAGAAGAAAATATATAATCAAACTACGGCACACTTCCATCCACTACTCCACACTCAAGCCAAAATGTTCTGAGCTAATCAATCAACAGGTAGGGCCAGTAACATGGTATGCCAGAGAACCCTGTGACATTTAAATCCTTCTGGTTCCAAGACAGAAATTGTCCATTGACTCCCAAAAGGTTTAGAAGCTCCATGTTCAGGCTACAGTCCTGAAGTCTCTACAGTACATACGCTTACACTGTAGTTCAAAAACAAAAAGGTCTTACTTTTCCTGTCATCTCCAGCTGCTACTTCAGCAAGGTATCTGTAGTAGTCACCCTTCATCTTCAGGTAGAAGACCTTGCTTTCAGGATTTGAGGAATTCTCAATTAAATATTTGCTCAGCAAGTCCTGCAGGAGAGAGAAGAGACAATTACAAGGCCAACATGTTTAGCAGAAAGCCATAATTGCAAATTTACACTTAAAATGAACAGCAATCTTATAGAGCGTTTCGACCAGTACGCAGCAGAGATGATCATCAACACTATAGCTGTCTTATGCTCTCGGCAAACACCACTACCCCCAGCTGTAACCCAGCGTCTATCCCCTTGCAGGTTAACCAACCTCAAGCCAGTTTTACAGCTCAGAGCCAGCTTCATAGGCATATTGCTCAAACCATACCTGTACACCATGCCTTTAAACAGGGTAACAGTGCAAAAGTAGCAGCATTAAAACAGATTGACACTGCAAAGCCAAGACAGACTGGCAAGGACACCAATACCAGTCAGAGCTGTAAACTCACCTACAGTTTAATGGGAATGTGTAGCACGAAATGGGAATATGGAGCACTGCTGATGGACAGTGCTCAATCAGCATCATCCCTCCTCCATAAATGATCTCTCTCACCCCCTCCACCAAAAAGGAGTGAAAAAAGGTTTGTAATTTTATGCCAGCACACTAAATCCTAAAGCATAACTAGCCCAACCCTACTTATGGGACAGTGAAATTAGTAAGTGCACGGAAGTAAACTGCATCTAATAAAGCTGCCTCATCACGTACCCTGCAGATGCTATGAAAGGGGGGGGGGGGGGGGACACTAACAATATATTCACTGTTAGCAACATGCTGGAGCTAAGTGTCAAAACAGATGCACACAAAGACAAGTCCTGGGGGTGGGGTGGGGAGTACATTTAGACTTGTTCCATCGTGCCCGTTTTGCACAGTGGAGTCCAGGAGGCTTGCCATGAGCCTTTTCCTCATTCTTCGCATTCATAGGATTGTAGGTGGACCGAGATGTCAGCAGTGCATCTCTGATCACCTACCACACCAGGATCTCCAGCTGGACTCTACCTGCTGTGGTCATACTTGTTTTGGAGAGTGCAGAGCCTCTTTTCTGTCCTCCCCCTAGCTGGTGGAAATACACTTTGCAGGAATGGTTATGTCTCAGTCAATTATACTGCCAACTGCTTCACCTTCACCATACTCCATTTGACTAGGAGCTTGAAGATCTGGGGCTCGATTCCAACGCCTGCCATTTGGCAGCCCTCAATGGGCACCAGCTCTTATAATCGACAACCAGCAGCTAAATACACGGATGTCTACCATGGAGCATTGGAGTGCTCCACAAAAGCATTCCTCATGCAGCTCTTAGGGGGCGAGGGAGGGGTGAAGGCACGCGGCAGACTGTCTGGGCAGGAGGAGGGTGTGGACTGGCCTTCTACCAGAGCAAACACAGAGGGCGAGTCTGAGACACGCCCTGCAGGCCTCAGTGAGCGCCGTCCTCGCTGTCCTCACCGAAAGGCATTAGCAGGAATGGGCAGCTTTAGTCCAGTTCCATGAGGTCACTGGAAATGGTAAACCACATGCAACATCAAACATTCCACTCTGCACAATGGACTCTCTTGTGGGATGTTCAAGAGACGTAACCGCACTACCGGTTTAAAACTTCGAGCTTCCATATTCTGAAGAACATGTGACTTCATTGTTACAGTGCCTCTGATGAGAGAATATCCATCAGCTTTGATTCTGTAGATCCACAAGTTCAATAACACAAATCACACCAGTCTTTGGAACATTCCTAACCAATTTATATATAGAACAAAAGAAAGGATGTATTCAACCTTCACATTAGTATTATTCTTAATCTGACATAGTAAGCAGATGTCTTTACAAATAAAAATAAAAAAAACTTGGTGCAGGGTATTGGAGTTCTCTTTATAAGCCAACAGGCTTTTGCACAAGTCCACACAACTTACCGGAACACACCCACAAAACACACAAGCACAAAATCTTTAGTCATTTACAGATTGCTGCTATTTACAGCTGCTAAACAGATTGTCAAAGCAAAAAAGAATGTTTGAGTCCAATAACTTCTCAAGGGGAAAAAAATACTTTAAAAATAGAATTACACTCAAGAAATGTGGAACATGCCATTTGTTCCAACTCACTCACAATTGAAAATTAACAATGTAGGCTAATATCCTCTGGAAAAGTGTGTATCTTAAGAATAAAGATCATTGTTTCTATTTTGCTGTGCTTATTTTTGCTAGTATTGACCCAGCTCACTCAGCTGCAACTTCCTAAACAATGCAGTTAAACGACTCCATCAAGGCAAGAAAGGACAAGTTCTACTTAAATTAGACATTACTCTCAAGTGAGGGGCAAAAACTAGGCTGCTCTTACCTCACACACACACACACACACACACAAAAAAAACAAGTATGAAAGCAAACACCATTCACTGCCAGAACTGAAGTGGCCTAGAATGGTATGCTACTTTTAGTATGCTAGAATGGTACTTTTAGTATGCTACTTTTAGAATGGTGTATGCTACTTTTAGTATGCTAGAATGGTACTTTTAGTATGCAACTTTTAGTATGCTAGAATGGTACTTTTACCTTGTGTCACGACTCAAGTATGAAAGCAAACACCATTCACTGCCAGAACTGAAGTGGCCTAGAATGGTACGCTACTTTTAGTATGCTAGAATGGTACTTTTAGTATGCTGGAATGGTACTTTTAGTATGCACCTTTTAGTATGCTAGAATGGTACTTTTAGTATGCAACTTAGAATGCTAGAATGGTACTTTTACCTTGTGTCATGCTTCAAGTATGAAAGCAAACAGCAACTTTTAGTATGCATACTTTTAAAAAGCATACTTTTTAAATTTTATGCATACTTTTTTATGCATACTTTTTTTGTTTTATGCATACTTTTTTTAATGTATACTAATTTTATGCATACTTTTTTATGCATACTTTTTTAAAAAGTATGCATACTAATTTTATGCATACTTTTTAAAATTTTATGCATACTTTTAGTATGCAACTTTTAGTATGCTAGTATGCAAATTTTTAGTATGCTACTTTAGTATGCATACTTCTAGTATGCAACTTTTAGTATGCTAGTATGCAACTTTTAGTATGCCAACTTTTAGTACTTTAGTATGCAACTTTTAGTACTTTAATACTTTAGTATGCATACTTTTAGTATGCAACTTTTAGTACTTTAGTATGCGTACTTTTAGTATGCTACTTTTAGTACTTTAGTATGCATACTTTTAGTATGCAACTTTTAGTATGCAACTTTTAGTACTTTAGTATGCATACTTTTAGTGTGTTACTTTAGTATACATACTTTTAGTATGCTAGTATGCATACTTTTAGTATGCTACTTTTTGTATGCTAGAATGGTACTTTTAGTATGCATACTTTTAGTATGCTAGTATGCATACTTTAGTATGCTACTTTTAAAAAGCAAACACCATTCACTGCCAGCACACTTTTACTATGCTACTTTAGTATGCATACTTTTAGTATGCAACTTTTAGTATGCTAGTATGCATCCTTTTAGTATGCTACTTTTAGTATGCTAGAATGGTACTTTTAGTATGCAACTTTTAGTATGCTAGTATGCAACTTTTAGTATGCTAGAATGGTACTTTTACCTTGTGTCATGACTCTCCAGTATGAAAGCAAACACCATTCACTGCCAGAACTGAAGTGGCCTAGAATGGTATGCTACTTTTAGTATGCTAGAATGGTACTTTTAGTATGCTACTTTTTTTAGTATGCTACTTTTAGTATGTTAGAATGGTACTTTTAGTATGCTGCTTTTGTCAAACATGTTCAAATAGGCAAGGCAAAGAGAAAGATAGGTAGAAAGAGACACAGACAGAAGCTCTGCGCATTTTCAAGCACTAGCAATGTCTCATTGTAAAGTCCTACAACTGCCACCTGAGAGAATACTGCTGCGCAATTACAGAGATCCAGAGAGATCACTTCACTCACACTAATTCAGAAAAGTGGTCACCAAATTGTTAATATGAGAACATGCAGTCATTTAAAATAGTTTCCCCCCCCCCCTTTTCACTTACCAGTACATCGTTACAAATTTCTCTGAGTTCAGACTCCACTTTCTCCCGATACTCCTTGACCATCTGAAGCTTCTTATCGTTTCCTTCAGTCTTCTGCTCAATACTGGAGATTACCCTCCAGGCTGATCTTCGGGCACCCACCACATTCTTATAGGCGACAGACAGTAGGTTCCTCTCCTCATTTGACAGCTCGGTACCAGCCTCGGTCACCTCCTTCATGGACGCAGCCATGTCGTCGTAACGCTCAGCTTGCTCTGCCAGCTTGGCCTTTTGAATAAGCTCCGTTCTATCCATTCTGTTTGTGTTCTTTGTTCGTGTGTGTGTGTGTCTGCTGCAACAGAAGTCTGTGGGCCACAAAAGCCTAACAAACGCTTGGGAGCGTAAAAGTAATCTGATAGTTGATTAATGAAATGACAGAAGTGGACAGGTTCCTCCTTAGTCTTCAAAGAGGCTGAGAATAAGAAAGAAGCCATGTTAGTCATTCTGAGGTTCAGGGAAATCTAATTATGTACCCTGTAGGTTAAAATGAGGATTCTGATTCACTCAACACCATTCAACCACACAGTAAATAATGGATACTTTTGTCTTGCATCACATCTCAGTAAATGGTACAAAAGGACTTAAGCATTGATGGGTACAGAGAAAAATGATGAGTAGCCACCATCAACCGAGATGGCTAGGCTAAGGAGTGCTGTGTGGTCGGTTCCTTGTAGCATAAGGAAGTTTAAAAGCCTCAAGCATCATGAAGGAAATAGAATACTCAACTCTGGATGACTAACTCTAACCCAGTAGGTTTACACTGTCCTGAAACATAGCTTAGTTATAACCATAATTTTACAGACCACACCTTAATATCCAAATGCTTGGAGTCCTTGGTTAGACAGGTTGTAGGTAAGAAATCATATAAACTGCTTCTGCGACTTCCAAGAGCTAGAATGTCAGCTGCTTATATCTTACAGGCTTAAATGTGTAACTGCTGTTCCAAATCGAAGACTTGTCAAGACACCTACAACCCCACCCCCAGCCAACACACACACCTAAGCAGTAGCTTATCTAAAAAAGGCTGGCATACAGTTAAAATATGGGAAGTTATATTGGCTAGTTACTTCTTTACCGAATTCAAACAGGCAAATTAATATTTTATTATAATGATTAACTTCCCTTTCTGGACAGCAAGAAACTTACTTAGAAAAGTTACTTATTAATTTTCTGCACAAGATATTACGTTAGTTCACTGCGATAAGCAACGTTTAGACAGCAAGGAACAGATCTGAAGTCTGGTGAACTATAGAAAACTAAACGACATGACACTTTTCAGTCAAGCTGAATTTCTATTATGTTTTCAACCACTTTGTTGCTACGGCTAATATAGTCATAAGCTAACATCACTGACATTTTTATTAAACGTACGTGACATCAGCCGTAGCTAGAAGATGGACCCCTGAAAACAGGAACAACTAAAACCTTGCTCATTTCCCCATCACTTGATTAGGTTAAATTCACAACATCTCGACTCACTTTTATTTTAAAAAATTCGCAACCATTTCTCTCACAAACTTTTACCTATCTATAAGAAATTAAGACTTGCACTCCCTTTACGGTTGCCGTCGCAACAATACATTCGATATCTTATTTGTGAGTTTTTTTTGTAGAAAACATGATGCGTTTATGGTCTAGATTACAATCTCTAACGATATGAATCTCATGAGGGATACATTTTTAGGTTTTACTATTGTTATCTTAAGATATAAGTCAATTTTAGTCGTTTGTCTAAAATTACCTAACTAGCTAGTTATTTATCCATCATAGCATAAGCTATGCTACGTAGCTATGGTTTTGAACCAATTTAGCTAGCTATGCAGTTTTTTTTTTTTTTTTTTTTTTACAAACCATAAGCACAGGTAGTTCGCTTGCCTTATAACCTAGGTAGCTACCCTAGCCACATTGTTCTTGACTTGCAAGGATCCTCCCTGGTTTGCTGGCTTGTATAGCTAGCTAATTAGATAGCTTAGCTAACAAGTTAGCTAACTAGCTACATCAAGCGCATCCAGCCAATTGCTTACCCTCGGTTTACTTATCGTTTTAGCCAACGATCTAGCTGATAACATTAAAGCTAGATAGGTTACTCAGAAACAAAAAACAATGTACATTATACAACGAGATTATTTATGTTCTTAGCTATATCGTGTGGTCGACGTCAGGCTCTTTCAATTTCATTGTTAACCACCGAGGTAGGTTAGCTAACCTAGCTAGCTTACTAACTAGCAAACGTACTATGATGTTTCATGCTAAGATAGCTAGCTAACCTAGCTATTGCCCTCATTTAAATACGCACAAATTGCTGCTTAATAATAACAGTCATTTAGAAGATTCTTGGCTATATAACAATATAAATATAAATCAAACCTCAGAGGTAATGATATCCGCACCACCGAACTGATCCTCTTCAGGCTTGGATGGATGAAAAAAATCGCATCAACCGAAATTGCTACTGTAGGACGTCGCTACACCAAACATCCTCCCCAATCCAGATCAAGATTCCCACCCTTTTACTCGTTATTGTTCAAAATATTGTCCAGTAGATATTTAGCGCGGGGTGTGGAGGCGGATACAAGGACTCAAGTTCGATTGGCCCGAAGGCAGCGACTATGGGCACGGGGTTTCCTCCAATTAAACCAAGGGAAAAGACGTCACTATTGCTATGGTGATCCCCCCCCTTCTCTCTCCAGCATCATCAGCATCCTAAAGCCACCCGATTCGGTTGAAAAAAATCATCACTAAAACCTTTATAGTTTGATATTTGAAACTGAGCTAATTAAGTATTTTCTTATTATTTGTCTTTGACAGTGTGTAATTACAAATATGCAAATTTACATAGGCTTTTTGAGACCCATTAAAACTGACCATACTTGGTTTAGAGCAAAGCATAAATTTAAAAATTACAAATTTCATTATATACATATTAATCACTGTACACTTTCAACCTGGACCTCAATCACAAGTACCTGAGGATCAGGAAACAAGTGAGAGAGATCCCCAATAGCTACATAGTACTAAAAGTAAGAGCAGAATCACCTGAAGCACAGTGGCATAGCACAAAATTATGGGGACCCACTGCAAGAGGCAGGATGGATGCCGCTTAAGTATAATTATTACCCTTTTGTGTTTCCTTCACCCCCCACCCCTCTGGAGTATGTACCCTGTCGTTCCCTCCCCTTTGCTAGTGCTGCAGTGTGTGTGGTGTGCTCTGGTTGTAGTGGAGTGCTCTTTCATTCTGGGGAATGGATGGGGGCTGAAGGAAAAGGAGACCGAGACATAAGTATGAAGTGACTCATCTGGGATTAGTTGGCTTTTCCGCTGTCTGCCACAGTAAAGCATTGTTAGAGCCCAGATCACACTGGGGTGTGGCAGAGCACATCTTAAAAAAAAGGACAGTGGCTATCTTGGTTTGACCACCCTGAAAAGCAGAGAGGATTGATTCACTAACATGTTCATAACCATCAATCAGCCCTAGAGGCTTCCTGACATTGGATTTCATGAAAATAATATATATATTTTTATTTACTAATGATGGCTTCAGATTCCCCAATAAGGCTCTCTTTGAGAAATTAGAATAGTTTCAGAGTAAGGAGGGTCTGTAACAGGATGTGAGTTAAGTGTTTGGTAGCCTAACATTGTCTCAACATATTCATTCATGTCAGTGCCCTGCTTCTTCCTCAGATCTGATCAACCACAAATCATAACTTCATGCATTATATGATTTGTTGAATGCTTATGACTTTTTACTTAAATGATTAGTCAGCTTAGTCAGAGTGTTAATCACATTCATCACGTTGCCTCAACATTCTTTTGGCCTTACGTAGGTTCACGCCCTGTTTGGCAGGAGTCCAGACACTCTTCACTCAGACAGGAGAAATACTGCCGCTGTGCTGTCAGCACAAAGACCCCACTAAAGCAGAAACAAAGGCGGGCTGCCAGTCTTAAAGTGCCTGTGAGCCCTCAAATGGGGTGAGGATCAGGCCATGATTTATATACAGCAGGAAATGCCTTAAAGACATAGAGAAAAGGCAACAAACTAACCCAAGTCATAAATTTTGTCAAGACGTTTTGGTTTATTTTTATGAAAACTAGCAGAACGTTTCAGATATAATTGTCTATGCCCCCAGGAAGACTGACAGTCTACATCAGTATGCTCACATATACAAAAAACACAATTGTCCCTGTAAATATATCTACTTTTCTTATGCTTTGTAATTTAATCATTGAAGAGCGTGTGTTGAAGCTGTATATATTTTTTTATATATTTTCATCTCACTAATATTCATGGGTTCTGTAAAAGGTTTGAAGCTCAGTTGTGTTCACCTCATCTTGGTAAAATTCACACTTATTAAACATACTACATTTCAGGACTATGAGATAGAGTGTTTTTCTGGCAAAGTTTTTTTTAATTCATTCTGATTAATGTAGCTGTTATACAGTCCATACTATAAACCCACACTTTACAGGAAATCAAGGACAGTGATAAAAGGGTTTTAGAGGTAATAGAGCTTATAGAGCTAAGAAACTCCGTTATCTCACAAAACCTAATCTACAGGGAGGAGAGTGACCAGGAGAGTGTGTGCAACATGCAGTGCTGTGTATCGTGTGGGTGGGATTAGGGATTTTGAACAGGCAATCTGACTCAACTAGCAGGGGGTGGTCTTGTGTGTTTTTTGTGGATGGGAGGCTTATAGTGCTTTGTGTGTGTGTGTGTGTGTGTGTGTGTGTGTGGGAATGAGGGGGCTGTAATTACTCTGCTCCACATCTTTGCCCTTTCACCACTATAATCACACTCAGTTACTCTGAGCATAATTTACTGTGAACCCTTTGCTCTACTCTATCAGTTCACACCATAACACGGCCTTTTCTTTTGCTTCACCTTTTTAGGCAAACTGTTCTAAGATCATTGACTAGTCAGATTTATGATTACTATATGTTTACACTGATTTTTCTCATCCCGATATTTACATTTGCCTCCATGCTTTTTTTTCGTCTGCCAAACCAAGTCTTTTGCCCCAGTTTAGTTAAATTCAATAATGCAACGTGTTTAATTTAAACATGAGGCAAAAGCACTTCAGTGTGCCTTTTCATACAATACAAATGGCCAAGTGCTTTGTGGGTGTGTTTTTTGTGAGACAAAAGCCAAAACATAGAGAAAGAGAGAAGACAGTGAGAGAGAGAGAGAGAGAGAGAGAGAGAGAGAGAGAGTGTGTCTGTCTGTATGTGCATTTGGCTATGTGTGCACGTGGGTGTGTTTGCTCACATTTCTTCACGTGATTTGTGTTAATCCAAGTGGAGCTGTGCTGCTGTGACTTTAAAGCTGTCGCTTGTAGTTAGTTCTCATTGCTTGTAGTTAGTTCGCATTGCTTGTAGTTAGTTCGCATTGCTTATAGTTAGTTCTCATTGCTTGTAGTTAGTTCTCATTGCTTGTGTGTGTATAGACATCCTACATGCCCATCTGAAGTGATGTCCTCAGGAGACACGGCTCAGTGTCTAATATCCTTACACTGCAATTCTGAAGAGATTCTACCATCTTTATAATGCATGTATAGTATAAAAAGCACCTTTGTTTTATAGGACAAAGAGCTGCCAGAAGACTGATTGTAAGGAGGTTCACTTACCAGGAAAACAGTTTATGGCGTTTGACTGACTGATTTGCTTGCAGAAGTTCATTTACATCCACGAATTTTATGAGTCATCTTAACTGCTCTTAAGTAGATGTGTGTTTTCATACCTTTGTGTCCACACAGTCCATGCCGATGTGCTGCAGGCTGATAGTGCTTCTATCTCCATTATTCTCGGGTCAGGCCAGACAAGTGCACCAGCATAGAAGGCACTACAAAGTGGGACAGATAGCATTACAAACAGGCTGAATATTACATCAGCCACTGTAATTATCAGCTAAAGTGGTCTGCTAAAATAATTAAGTCAGGGTTCATGATACTATAGAAAATAATCATGTTGTTAAAATTGCACTTTCATCATATGATAATCACAGTGCTACAAAATGCTGTTCGGATGATACTGCTGTGCCATTTTATAAAACCATACAGTATGATATTGTATAGAAATCCATACAATGCATTTGAGTAGTAGAAATGTGAGTACATTGGACCAATGCTATTCTGATTTTTATAACATGGGTTTATGAAATAACATTTACACACAAAGCCTGAATGGGGTGAGAGGAAGCAATGAACAAAACTGATCTGAGATCAGATTTACCTCTATCTGGATTGGCCAAGTAAATGTGAATCAAAAGAGTAAGACTAATCCTGGAACAGCTCTTCTGCTCTGTGATGATTTGAAAAGATAACCCCAGAGTGTGTGGGAAGATCCTAGAAAGCTTGTGTGAGAAGCGAGTCAAGCTCTGCTCCCTGGGCCGTGTGGAGGTGGAATGCTGTTACACAACAGGTGGGCGACGTCCTACCAGCCATTATGGATTTGACAGCTCCACAGTGGCATGTAGGCTGAAGCACTTCGTTCCTTTCACTTCGTTCCGCTGACTCTCACTTACCCTTACTTTCTCCCTCTTTATGTACACACACACACACACACACACACACACACACACACACACACACACACACACACACACACACACACACACAC
>JAOYMR010000010.1:5012726-5027202 GCA_025802075.1 Tenebrosternarchus preto | reverse complement strand
TTTTTTCTCTTTGTTTCGCTGTCTCTCTCTTACACTTTCTTTCTCCCTCTCTATTTAAACACACACACACACACACACACACACACACACACACACACACACACACACACACAGACACACACCCCCCCCCCCCACACACACACATTTATTTTTGAGAAGCTTTACACCCCCTCTTTTACACTGCCTTTAACCCTGATTTGCATAACACAAGCATATGTATGTACTGTATGTACACACACACACAGAAGCATGGAGTTCAAACCGCTTCCTAAGAGGAATTCCTGGAAATTATGTGACTGCTGCATCAGCAGCACTAATAAGGCAAGGCAGAAGAAGAAGATGAGGCACCTATGTTTCAGGACCATCCCTGAAGCAGTGGGAGGTACCATCAAGTCCCAGAAAAAACACTTCCATACTTAAGCTTTGCCACAACCTGCATGCTGCAGTCAGACACTTTGAATGTTCCAGGTGAAAAGCTCTGTGAGAGCCTGAGGGGAAAATCCTTACTCCCACATTATGTTGAAACAAAATAGACATATTTACTGCCCTACTGTAATTTCTGATGATTCGGAGCGTTCATACTCAGCAAAATAACCCTGTTCGTAAACACAGACCTCTTTAGCCTTACATAAACTACAATCTGTTCCTTGTAATTATTGAATTATTGTTCTCTTACAGCATTAAGAGAGAACATCTGCTTATGAATATCAACGTCAACACTGAGTTTGGAGGAAATATGGCACGTGTTGGGAGCGTCTTGTGATAGACAGGTCTTTGGCCACGCCACGTTGGCTGGAACAGAGCTGAGTCAGCTGAGCTCTGGCAAGCAGAACGGACACACCCATGCATTTAAAACCCACTCGGAGGGATTTAATTGCAAGAAACGAGTGCTCACCGCTCTGAATACCGCAGGGCGTGGCCGCAAACGCACCATTCCCCAGCACTGCCTTCTCCGTCTTCCTTCGAGCTGGCCAGCCAAAGTCATGTCCTGCTTTACACTGCTGAAAAGACATTGCTTCACAGTGCTGGTTAATGTAGCAGGAGAAACTTCTGCAATTTCCCTCAAAAAGCTCCAAAGACAATGTAACTGGTGCAGTTTGCACAACCTTGTTTAAACTAGGTTAAGAAGTGTAATGTAAAGTAGTGGTGGGATATTATTCATAATGCTTACCCTCATAAAATAGCATTTTTTAATTAATTGTATATAAATGATTTGTATGTATATTTATTGTGTGTATATTTTATAAGTTGCTTACTGTGGTTTTACATTATGGTTTCTCACAGAAACTCGTTATTTGTCTGGAAGATTAGATAATGAAGTTCTAATTACATAGTGCTTTTCACACAGCAAAGAAAGAGAAAAATCAGAGACAGTGAAGTACTGTGCAGATGAAACGGGAAAATCTCAGGCTGAAATTGTGGTGGAGAGCTCTAGAATTTAGAAGCTGCAGCACTAACCTGCCGCCCACTGATACGTCTACAAGAAGGCTGGTGCCAAAAGATCTGAGAGTATAGAGATGTAGTAATAAGAGATGTAGGAATAATAAGAAAGGTCTTCATAGACTTAACACAGATAAATAGATCAAAACAGGTAACCACTGATGCTGTTGTAAGAAAGCGAAAATGTGTACAGGTCACTTAGCAAATGTGAGAGTGTTGGAACTACAGTATAACTGCACATATGTTAATGACAGCTATACAGCTGCCTAGCGAAACTACAATCCAAAACAGCTGAGGTTCATGACTTGAGTGACCCATATGAACCCATATGAACCCATATGTACCTACATTTACTGCTTTAACCTGTTATAGTCCTAATTTTGATTCAGTGATGCTTAGAGGGGTTCGCAGAGAAAGCAAATCAACAACCCTCCATTGTCTGCAGGAGTGAATTCAGAGGAGTCTTGTAATTATAGCTTTTAGTATGATATGGCTGAGCATAAATGTTAAGCAGTCACATATCATTGTAGGTAATGTTAAAAACTATAGTCATTATAGTTTTATTAGTTTACATGATACAAACACAACTTTAAGAGGAATGGGGTTTACTCTCCCCCAAATGCATACACACACACGCACACATACACAAACACTCTTTCCCTCTCTTCTCTCTCTCTCTCTCTCTCTCTCTCTCTCTATCTATCTCTGAGAGCACTCTCAGCCTCTCATCCTCCCCCATTAGTCACGACTCCCATCTGGGCTCAGGCTCGTATTAATATGTGAGTGGGACACTCATCCATACACATTCTCTCGTTTTCTCACATGCATGCCATGGTGAAGTGGCCTGTGGTGGTTTCACCCTGACTCTTCATTCATGAATCATTCAGCACGGTTCCTGACTCCGTTACTACAGGATGGCTTTGCTTTGTGGAATCCTTTTTCTCGATTTACTTTCTAGTACAACACATTAACAACACATTGTTGTTAATAATAATAATAATAATGACAACAACAACAATAATAATAACAATAATAAAATAATAATTCATGATACTTATATAGGCTATATATAAGCCATGATTCTTGTATAGGCTATATAGTGCTTTTCTACATAGTGTTTTTCAACCCAAAGACTATTACCCTTGATCATTAACAAAACAAATGTTCTCACTGTGTCTCATTATTACTTGTCTAAATGAATAAAATTTAAAAGAAACAGTAAAAAGATGCAAGTCCTCATTAGTTGCATGTATTTAGACATTATATTACTAGAAATATGTTAGTACGTGTTCATTTATTTGCATACATCAGCGAACTCTGTGCCCATAGCCGCCTTCTGTGGTGTTTTCAATTATCTCCTTCCTTCTTCCACTCTCATTATCTTGTCATGGGAGAGCACCATCTGACTGGTTACTATAGCAATATTCTCAGCCCACCTGCACCTTCTTTTGTAATGGCAAGTTGCTATTGTATGTGGGAGAAAGACTAAATCTTAACTCATTATTTTGTTAATACGGCAAGGATTCAAGCCGGACTTCTGTACTGAAGGACGACAGCAAAAAGGCTGTTTCTCATTCTAGGAAATTACATAAGTAAAAACATAACTCTCCCAAACAAGAAGGGATCTCTCCAGCCTAAACATTGCATCACAGAATTATTAAAAAAAGTTTTGGTAGTTTTGTTTGGAGGGACTGTATAACAGGACTCACTATTTAAGATTACCCTTGCTGTTTGGAAATCAACTTTTACTATAGTAACTATGCTCTATAAACAACTAGGCTTGGGACAACTACACTCCCTCCAGTGAATCACTGTCGTGAAATAACTTGTTCCAGTGAGAGAGAGAGAGAGAGAGAGAGAGAGAGAGAGAGAGAGAGAGAGAGAGAGAGAGAGAGAGAGAGTAGGTGAGAAGAAGAGAAAGAGAAACAAACATAGAGAGATATACACAGAGAGACGTGAAGAGGATAAATGCTTCACAGGTTATGCTAACATAAACATTGTGGGGACCAATTAAATTTGCATAGTCATTTGTGTAATGCAACTGGACTCCGCCAGCTTCTGTTTATTAGCATTTGTGGGTAAGCTATGAAGAAAAGTGTTGATCACTGGAAACTCTACCTCCTTTTCTCTCTCATAGGCCTATGTACACCAATAGTATGAAACATTATAGTCTAGGCTTAATGTTATATGTATGGCACTGTGATTGTTATATCAGAAGTGCTGTACTCAGTTTCAGAGTGAGTGTCATTTTCTGAAATGTAGAATAAGCTTGGTGTGAATTTACCAGTGAGCGTTGGTCTCCAAGGTGACCATCGTTGCTGAAGCAAATGCAACAAACCTACCATTTATGAACGAGATGAAATGAAATTTCTGTGTGTGTGTGTGTGTGTGTGCATATGTGTGTTGTCGTTGTTGTCTGAGAGTACAGTAATAAAATGAGGTTGAGGTTTAGTACATTTTTCCAAAGTGATTGGACATTATAACATTTTTTTGAGCTAGCTAACTAACCTAGTTTGCCACCAGCTAGCTAATAGTCTGACTAATAAAACTATAACTTATAGATTCGAAGGCAAGACGTTATGTTCTCCACTTAGATCATAAACTCTAAAATGTAAAAACGACTTGTTGAAATCGGTTGAGATATGTAAATGTTATAGTGGTTTTTATGCAGAAAAAACCCCCCACAGCTCCTCCATTTGTTTACAAGCGAGTCTTGTCCGGACCAGTATGACAGACTCATGGTCGTATCGCAGCAACGGACCAAAGCATGTGGCGTCTATGCATGTGTCTATTGGGGAACAGATCTATGGTGCATAAACTAGTTCATTTGAACACTACAAAGCAATTGGATTGTTCAATTGGATTTAACTATCTCTTTCATAATTGTTGTTTGCTGATTTTGTGAAAGGAATTAATAATTGTTCCTTTAAATTCTCTGGCATGCAAATAAAAGATTTGAAATAAATCACTTAGCACTTTCCCAGGAGAATCATCCAGTGAATACACGACGAACAATGCCTACAATTATCTGTGACAATTGAAGCGTATTTGGAAAAAGTACTTGAAGAGTACGAGCGAAAATATGGTCGTGTACGTTTAATAACAATATCAATGCTGCCTCTTAGTGGTTAATAAACAGCATTACAGTTTTATCGACTAAGTTTTAACATTTGTAAGGCACGTATTAGAGTTGTAGCCTACATTGTTTTTTTTGTAATTGTCCAGTAAATGTACATTTAGTCATTTTGAAACTTTGTCAGTAAGAATACTAACGTAGGCTTCTTGTTCTAAAAGGTACATAAAATATTTTATTTTGGAGGTGACCTTGCTACCTTTTATTTGGGTTAGGAATGATACATATTCCAAACTTAAAAAATAATAAAAAAAAACTGCTTTATTATACATCATTAAAATTTATTGTTGCCATATTATAGTTATGACTATTTAGCGACGCCTGTTGCAGGCATAAGGTAATATTTTGACAAGAGTGTCCATAATGAGTTATGAACAAGGTAAAATTAAACTGTGTGGGTATGAGAGAAAGATGCTTATTGTAACAACAAAAACAACAACAAAATATGTCATATAATCTATATGCAGATTATATGATAATATGATAAAGATTATACAATAAGACTATTTTCAGAGTACCATACCATAAAATAACAAAATTAATATTGAATGCACACTTTCTCACCCATCCAGCATATAAACAAAGGTCTTAAAATAACCCCCTTAAATTAAACCCTTAGTACTTATTTTGCTTGAGGCACCTTGCTCTGAAGACCTTTTAAAAGAATGATAACAATTATCTGTGAAAGGCAGCATCAAGGGTATTCTTGTGGTAGCAGGCTGTTCTAAGACATGGATGACTGAATCCAGAGGCCCAAACAAAGGGTCATGTACATGCAGGACTAAGGAGAGAACAGAGTGACGCAAACCCTCATCCTTTCTTTTCAGCTTCTCTTCTCCAACACACATGCAGCAAGAGAGCGAGAGAGAGAGAGAGAGAGAGAGAGAAATACAGAGAAGAAACTTGAGATTAAATAATATATATTTGTTTTGGGAATTCACTACCATCATTACATTAATGCAAAAGGATTGAAATATGTAAAATATGTAGAATATTATATATTTAAAATTTCAGTGTATTTCTGAACTCTTTCATTACTCCTTCACAGACATGGATTTAGCAAGATGATCATGTTGCAAAAAATATTATCAGTCAATATATCTTTGGTCTCAGCATGGGCTATGCATCAGCAGTATAGCAGCACAAGGCTTATGCAGGTTTCCAGAGAGTGGAGCACAGAACCCTGCTGTTGGGGAGAGAGGGGCCCAGCATGAGTGTCATCACAGATATGGTTCGTGCATAAGGCTCCTTATGCAGGGTAAGCTTTTTAATAAAACTGATCCAAGATGTGTTTTCAAAATCTCCTACTGGATTCTATTTTCAGCAAAAATGCTGTAAAAGCAATTTGTAGTGAGGTCAAATAAATGCAATACAGCGATGCCACATAGTGGCCAGTACCAACATTACAGGGTGTGCTTACTCAATGTTCTAACTCACTTTGAACCTTGCTGCTCAGAGACAAACTGCTTCTTGTCTTACTACCCAATAAATGTGTGCTTACAGTCTGAACAAAATTTTATTTTTATATCTTTATTTATATCTTTATAAATTGACAGCAAATTTTACAATGTCTAGGAAATATCAAAACATTGATATTTTTCAGTAAGAAAAACATACAAATAAAAAATAAAAAATTATAATGACTGCTGCCATATCGCTGTTATGACTAACCATCTGAACCCCTTGAACTGTCTTTGTTTCAGTCTGTCAGTTGAGAAAAGTATTCTGTACTGCTCTGATTTGGATTTTGGGATGGGCATTGCCCTCAGAGTAGCTTAAAGGGTTGTACACAACAAGTCAGACTGGTTCACTTTTGGTGACGAGATTCACATCTGTGATCAGTGCAATGACAAGACACCCGTGTCTTTTTACAGAAGCTCACAGAACTAACCCAGTACTTCACTCACAAAAGTCACAAAAAACACTCACAAAAGTCATAAGACCCGATCCTCAGGCTACAGCTTCAGGCCAGAGCAGGATATCATTAAGTTAGAACCCCGCCAGTGAGAATGTGCAGAGGAAAATTCATTTATCTAATTATTTTAAATGTACACTATATTGCCAAAAGTATTTGCTCACCTTCCTTGACTCACATATGAGCTTAAGTGACATTCCTAATCCATAAGGTTCAATATGACGTTGGTCCACCCTTTGCAGCTAGAAAAGCTTCAACTCTTCTGGGAAGGCTGTCCACAAGTTTTAGGAATGTGTTTATGGGGATTTTTGACCATTCTTCCAGACGTGTTCTGTCGGGTTGTCGTCAGGACTCAGTCAAGTTCATCTACACCAGACTCTGCCATCCATGTCTTTATGGACCTTGCTTTGTGCACTGGTGCACAGTCATTTGGATGGGTGAGTGAATACTTTTGGCAATATAGTGTATATATGTAAATAGGTACATGCAGGATAAGTTAATCAAGTGTCTTGAATTGGTCAAGTGCTTCTTTCAGAGGTGTATCTTAAGTCTATGTTTGAAGACAGCAAAGAACTCCAGTGAACTGACAGGTAGTGGCCACCGTTGTCATTCTAACTTACTAAACACCACATAAATTAATATAAAACCTTTTATTTACATTAGTGTTAATAAGTGATTTTTTAGCATCACCTGGATTTCAGTGGCCAGTACAGATTGGATGTACAATACATGGTAAATCAAAGCATTTACCATCATCACCATCATTGAATCTTTCTGTTATCCAGAAAATAAAGCCCAGTAGGAAGTGTTGCAGGAGGTCATAGACCTTAACAGTCACTATGAATGATCTTGTTAGTTGTGGGTGCTCATGTTCGTAGGGTGGTCAATCATCAAATGTTCACCTGTGCCTTGAGAGTGATTTACACACCACTTCTGCATTCTTCCCCTCAGGGCAAAGTGTTGGCTCACATTCAACTGAAACCTGTTTGTTTTTTTAATGTGATTTGGAAAAACAACTTGCTGAACATCTTTATTAAGGCACTATGAAATCTGTCACAACTCTCTCTGCAACAGTTATTCTAAATGCACAAAGTAATGTCCAAGGATGTAATTAAGCCATTAAATCAACATTGATTTACATCAATAAAATGTGTATGTTTTGTTGTTGTTGTTGTTGTTGTTGTTGTTTTTCATCTGTACACTGCTTTCATGTGCACTAACTATTCTGTGCTTTTTGCTGAATGGGCCACGTTCCAGTGCACAGTAATGACTCAGATCAGGACAGCCCCTGCTGTACTGGAGACTCCTGGTCAGACTACGTTTGACCTCACAAATAATGCAAGGCAGTGAGAGTGAGAGAGTCTTCTTGTCACCTCTTGCCTGAACTCCATTTGATGGATGATTGTTTAGTAGCTTTCTACATGAGCTCTTTATGAGCTTGTTTTCCTTTCAGAGCCCCTTTGACAGTTTCTTTCTTCTGTGCAGCTACACCCTCGTAGGCGGCGCAGGCCTGGAAGGTGAGACCGGTGTGTGTGTGTGTGTGTGTGTGTGCTGGGCCATTTGCAGTTCCTGAGGTGACTCGTGATGATCAACCTGGAGCAAAGTCTTTGGCTTTGGTACAAGTGAAACTGCTCAGTACATGTTCTTACCTGCCACAAACCGGCAGTAAACATGCCAAGTTTCTCCTCTCTTCCCCAAAACACTCTCGGGCTGTCTGGCATTTTCTAGACTGTCTTCATCTTTGTCCCTGAGAACTGCTGTGATAGGATTTCTACTGGAGTTGAGTGTCTGTGGTGCTGTTTCTTTTAATCCCTCTTTCTCTCTCCCTCCATCCCTCTATTTTACATACACACATACAAACAAACATAAACTTTGCAGCTAGGAAGTTTAAAAGATTGGCTGGCGGCCAAAGCCGTCCTCATTATCTCCATGTCTGAAATCAAGTGTGTGTCACACTCCCACTACTTCGTGTCCAGATATCTTAGGAAACATCCCATTTCTTCATGACCTGTTGAAACTGTCATATACTCTAAATTGAGTTTATGGATGCGAACCACATACAATTCCTTCCAGAAGGCATGATATACAGTAAACCGAATGTGTTATAGCTTTGCCTCAATTTTATGTAACATGCACTTTATGTAACAAACACTTTGGGGTTTTGGGTCTTTAGACAGATTGGGTAATGAAGACAGGTTCCAATCCCCTGCATTGATATGTAAACAGTTTCAATTCAAATAAGAATCTATCTGCTCCAGGAGTGATTTGCATGGGCCAGTAACTGATCTCATGCATTAGTTTGACAGCATGATGGGGTCTAGCAGCACAGCTGAAAACAAAAGCTCTATGTCCAAAAAAACAACAACTTTGCATATGCTCTGTTATGTGACACAACCTGCTTGGCATTTTCTATGAGCAAAAAGTGTATGAATTTAAGGTTATTGGCCATGCATGGCTGTCAGTAAGTTGAAATTGGGGTGTAAGGTGCAAGACTGGCCCTGGTGCTGCCCTCCCTCTGTTGAAAGCAAGAGTACCATAAGGACTTATTGAGAGAGGCTCTGTTTAAAGAAATTGTGCCCTGCAGAGTTATCAAAAGAGACTCCATCAAACGCTTGTGCACTTTAGGGATTCATCAAGCCTTCAAACCAGTAGAGGCACCTTGTGTGTTATCTTTCCTCCGTGAACAGCGGGACCATGTGTGCTTTGTAAATCACTTTTGGCTGAGAACTTGATTAGGCTGTTAAAGAGGCTCAACCGGACAGGGCAGCCGAACATGTCCCCCACCCCCCATGCCGGGTGGCAGTGGCAGTGTGGGGCTCAATCTCAGCGCCGTATGTCGGAGAATTGCGGAAGTGGCGCCGTTTGGCGTGAGACACAGATCGAGTGTGGCTGCAGTTTGTGACAGTTGGTGAGTTGAGGCCTCCTGCGAGGAGCGGCTGGGTGTGTCCAAAGCGTGTGACGACTTGCTCCCACAACCTCGCCTGCTGTGTGTTTGTGTGTGTGTCAGTGTGAGCATGTGGGCGTGCATATTGCGATTCAGAAACTGAAATGGGTACCACTTGACCTGTTGTGCTTAGAGAACTTTAAACCCACTCTCCTCAGATGGCTGATGTTCGCATGCATGTGTGTTTGTGTGGGTGTGTGTGCACATGCGCACAAGCATGTGAGTGTGTACACACTGATGTGTGTGCACAGATATGTGTGTACTTGTGTGTAGGTGTGTACGGCCTCACAAACTTTCCACAGGAGGTAAACAAGGGATAAGAAGAAAATGAAATAGCTATAGGTGCTCGTCTTCACAAACACACTCTTGTTCTCATTCATAGTACCAGGAAAGAACATGACACAGTATCTTCTCTCTACTGTGAGAATCATACACAGAACATTCTGTACACCATATAAACTCATTTTCCTCAAACCTAACCAAAATATTAAATTCATATCAGCATAATTTAAGAAACACATTTTCAGAGTCAGTATTATGAATTACCTATCTTAATAACACAATGCTTTCAAATAAACTCAAATCAATATAATTTTGCTGAATGAGTATTGAGTAATATTGAGTATCTAGAGCAGTCCACTTATCTATGCTGTTATATTTCTGGGGACATTTTGCATCTTATAAATGCATTCTCTACACATTCCTTAAAAATGGTCAACCTAAGATGGATCTCACATTGTGAGACACTTTTTAAATGCATGTCTTTATGTTTTGGTGCTCGGAGAGAAGCTCATGACATGGGAACTAGGAGGAATGCAGCATGTTCTGTTCTACAGCATTCCAGAAGCAAAGTAACATCAAGCACCACAAGCTCAATTCAGTATAATTTAAGTGTATTTGTGTAGCACTTTTAAAATCAGGTGCTGTTGCAAAAAAAAAAAAAAAAAAAAAAAAAAAGTTTTACAGAAACCAACTTTAGAGAGAATCCAGATTCAGGCCCCTAATACTCAAGCCAGAACCAGTGCTGGCATGGGTAGACTTCCGGAGCACTGGAGGAAGAAAACTTGACTCAGAAGGGGAGCCCAACCTTCTGCAGTTGACACCACATGGTTACACTATGAGTTACATTCAAATGCACCCCATATCTATGTTAAGTTCTTAGTCTAAGAAACAAGACTGAAACAAGACTTTTACAAGTTGTATAAAAAAGTAGTTCTGTGAACTCTGAAATAGACTGATTCAACTGCAGTGTGAAATGTTCTCGTGGTGACGCCCATATGAATTCACCCATGTATGTTTCTCACAAAATAAGCCATGTCAGACCTTCTGAGAGCAACAGTATAAAGTCACCACTGTTCCTTTGCAATGTAGTGGTAATTTGAAAATAGTAATTATGATTGTAGCTAATGGAGATTTTACAATGATCTGTAAAGGCCTGTTAAGGAAGTGTTGGAAAATGTAGCAAAGTTTCATATTGAGAGCCAGTGCAGCAGTTGAGGTGTTTACATATGTTTTAAATGTATCTGCCATAGTCTGTACAAATTTAGCCTGGAATACTCGGACTAAGTTAGAGGGGTAGCACACTGCCTAATCAGACTTTAACAATTAGACCATTCTGTTGACACGATCATATCTTTTTAGCTTTGTTTAAGTCCTCTGAGCTTGGCAAGAGGAAAGGCAAAATGTGCACTTTCCCTATCCCTCTTTTGACTTAACACTTTGATTTCATTGGATTGCTTGTTAATATTTTAATGACTTTTTGGTGTCAGTACGTAGGACGTTTCTGAATAATACATTCAGAAAAATAAAACAAAAGATACAACTGACTTGGCTAAGTTGGCTAAGGCATGCCTGTTGTTGTTCAGTGTTTCATTCGTAGAAATATCTGTAGCACTTTTCAGCTCGTGTTTCTAAGCTTATCTGGCATTGTGTCACACCTATATGAATTCCCAGTGTACACTACTACGTTTATGGCAACAAATGTGATTTATTTCTCTAAATAATATTCACTTGTAATCAAGAGCAAAGCCGAGAGCAAAAATACTGGTAATTTCTTTTACAAGTCCTACAGTACTACTAACTAGTAACTCAAGAAGATTCACCTGTGATTTTTTTTAAAACAACTGAATAAACTTTTCCTTATTTCAAAAAAGGTACAAAAAGAATGATTTCCTCTCATTTTGTATGGGTTGTGGTAATGAATAGGAGCTTACCAAATGACCCTGGTGGCATATTAGACACCAAGTTTGGCAAGTACATTGTTTAGTGTCAAAAAACATGTTTCAACATGTTCAGTTTCAAGCAGAAAAGAAAAGAGATCTGTGGATCTGCTCAGTGATGAAGGAACAAAAACAAAAGTTGAAGCGATGATGATCTGTATTAATAGTGTCAATATTTGCCAGTTCCAGTTGGCAAGAGCTCTTGAAACCTCATTATACCTTGATAAAACCTCACACAGCCACATCACACATTCAGTGGATTTTTTGACTACCAATTTCACTTGGCATCAGGATATACACATTCCCTCTCTCTACCCTTTTTAAAGCTGGGGTCATTCCCTCTCTCTACCTTTTTTAAAGGTGGGGTCATTCTCAGTGATGTATAAATTGACAACAAACCGGCAGCCAGACTCTAAATATCCCAGAATGCTTCAGCACAGTGCTGACCTCATGGTTACAAGAAGGGGAAAAGAGGGGGGGTTAGGATACGGGTCTGTGCTACCCTTACTGTCGTTGTGTGTTTGCACTGTAAGCATACTGCATGCCCTGATAACATCTTCCCAGGAAAGTTTCTCAAAAAAAAACCTTTCATCCCAAGTCTTTCTTTGGGCCATCCTATTAATTGGAAAATGGGGGGAGGGGAGGAGGCAGGGACCACATACACAACAACAGGGTAAACGGTTACTTCATTAACATCTTCACTGACTTACCAGGACTCACCTGTGTTCCTGTGCTTGTTCCATTTACGGACTTTTGTCTGGAGGGTATAACTGGTTAAACAGAGTGCAGGAGCTTGAGTACCGTTACATAGTGTAAATAGGATGTGGTCTGGTTAATGACCTACTGATGGAGAGAGACAAGCTTCTGATATAGACCCTGATACCTTCCCTCACCCTCACCCCCACCTCACCACCCCCACCCTAGCCCACCACCCACCACCCACCCCACCCCCAAAAGCACTCATGATAAGCTTTAACAAGCCTGGAAAGAGGTCTGTATTTGCATCTTATTTCCATGACATCCTGGTGTTGTGAGGCAAGACTAATGTAATGAGGGAGTGAGTACCCATGACAGTGGTGAACTGAAGAAGATAGTCAGAAGAAGAAGAACAAGAGAATAAGAGTAGGCAAACGTTCCTCGCTTAACAGTTGGATCCTATTGGGTAAACAGACAAAACAAATAGATAGGAATCTCATATCCTAGGAAAACTGTTAACTGCCAAAAGCAAAAAACACAACCACCAAACCCTTTCAAGAGGGGGCTAACCAGCACATAAGTTGACAGTCATGACATTTGAGTTTTGTTTCATTATTTCATGCTACACTTTTCATATCAGACTGTAAGACTTTGTAACTGAAATTTAGTTCACTGCCATTAAACCAATGACTTTCTCCACCACCTACTTGCATGACACCTACCTTGTACTCACTGCCCACTGAAAGAAATAACTTTTAGATGGATAGACTTTAACCTTTCTTGCCATATACACTTTCTCTGCCAGTCATTAGTAGTCAGTTTCTGCTGATAAGTTTTTGCACATATCAGTATCTCTGCTGGATTAAAAGTGGTCTGCTGCCTGTGTCCAGTCAATAGTGGTACTGTCTTCAGAAACTGACAATTAATTAGGAGCTGGAGCAAAACATAACCTGTACATATAGTGAACTATAATCATTATCTGTACACCAACAAGGTTTTTTTAAAATAATTAAATGATTTCTTTAAACCTTTGGATGGTGAGTGTATATGCAGTCATGTGATTTACAATACAGCAGTGCAGATAATTTATTTTGATTCTTTAACCACACTGACTATCCAGGGTTAACAGTAATTAACATTATCCATAGTTAATTAATTAGATAAAATGTACTTATACTGATAATTTTCAGGACAGTTGGACAATAGCATATATTATTTGCAAGTGTTGCAGCTGTAAGATCAGAAAGCAATGGTTGCTGTATGAACAAAAGGGGATTTGTGTCAATATAATTTATAAGTGGCTGAAATAAATGTATTATTTGAGGAAACTTTTTTTTAAGTGTTGTTGTTGGATGGGTTGATTTCAGTTGATTCGGCTTAACTATCACTGTGCTTCAGGCATAACTAAGGGTGTGTGTATGTCTGTGTGTCTGTGTGTTTGTGTGTGTGTATGTGTCTAACTGCATACTTTTGCAGGGTGTTCTTCCTGGGTGTTGGTTGCTTTAAGTTGCTAAAAACATTGCCCAACAAACTCATTTGTACATTTGCATAAGTTTATGTAATAATGTATAATGCTAATAATACTGCATAACTGTTTTTGTTCGTTTGTATTATTGGCACATTTTTATAGGTTTATATAATATTGCTGTGTGGTGATATTTATATAATATTACTGCTGTGAAACCTGTGGAGTGAGAGATGATGTCAGTTCCTGTAGTTAGAACTGATCCCAAGATATGAATGTAAACACGAACACTCCACTAGCAGGTGTCCCTCTTTTCAGCATAAATAAACACTTCCCTGGGATATTGAAGAAGAGAGTATGTTGGTGGGGGTTTCAATCTCTGATGTTCTTAGTACCATCCTATCCAGCTAGGAAACAATGAGCACATCTAGAAGTCTTTTGCAGAGACTGTCCTGAGGTGTTCTGAAGTAATCTTTTGGTATATTAAAACAGGCTTTAAGAGACTTGAATAAAGGCAGATTCTTATTATTGCTCAAGTGTAAGGGGAGGTCAGAAGTTGTTTTTTCAGATTTTTCCGCTATTTTTTAATAGAATTGTTAAATCAATAAAACAATAAACCTAATGGTTGCCTAGGACTTTATACTGTGTGTATATATGTACTGTA
>JAOYMR010000010.1:4989681-5010473 GCA_025802075.1 Tenebrosternarchus preto | reverse complement strand
TATATGCTTGTGACATTTTAATGTTTTAATCGCATATAATATGCATGTTGTTCATTTGCTTAAACAAAGAATGCCCAACATTCAGCATGCTCAACAGCTAATGTGGGAAATGACACTATGTCTAAAGGTTTTAACATCTAATTCTGAGTAAAATACTTTGTGTTTTTAAATATTTAAAGAGTTGTCACTGTTGGAAAATTAGAAGCACTGCAATCACAAACACATACCGCTAAGGCAGTGGAATATTTACTGATGTAAAATTTGCCTAGTGCTCAACTGCATACTGGAAACTGTCAAGAAGTTAAACATCTGCCTTTTTCCTACTTGAAGATTCAAAGAAGTCAAAGTATATGCAAATGTATCCCTGAGGTAAGATTTGGTGTCCATCACATGCAGTGGCTTGCAAATGTATCCCATGTTTACTATACAAATTTATTGTTGTATGTGTTTTTATTACAAAGACAGTAAAATTAGAATAATGTTATAGAGGAAATATTGTCTGACTTTTTATCACTATTTTTTCGTTGTCCATTATTATAAATGTCTTAAAGAAGATGCTTTCTTTAATGTCTTAAAGAAGAAGACCATTTTTTCTTATTAAAAGGTGATTTTACATTGCTTGAATTTTTTTACTTGAATTTTTTACTTTTATTGTGTTATTTAATAAACATGATACTAGTTAAACTTTTATTATTAAATATGTAACTATTAGGAATACAGTGAAAGCATACATATTCTATTCAGTAATGATTTTGAATCAATTGTTAAGACCAAAATAATATTTAGTATGCATAAAGATATATACAACAGATTATATATACTTTGTTGAGGTTTTTCATGTTTTTAAATGTAGTCCAATGTCAGTACCTTTCACCAAATTGTATAATATCTTTGGATATATTGTATATAAAGATTTTATTATTGTATACACAAAGACATTTTTCTACTACAGTTGATTAATTATGGTCTTGCAGAAAGTATTTGAACTATAACGTGCCAACAGTATTAATCTTTTCTCTGTAAATATCAGACTTTACATTTTCCACACTTTCGTGGTGATGATTCTCAGGGTGATGCATGTTTTTTTTTCTTGGGGGGAGGGGGGCTTACTTCCAGACTAGGCTTTCATTTTGATCCTCTTTAAATTTAGAATTTGATCATATGTAAATTAAACTAACTGGAATTGTGTTTGGTCACAGTACTCAGGGAAACTCCCTCCACACCATTGTGCATCATTAATGACCTTATCCCCTCCCTTTGCCAACCCATAATAGCCCCTCTTTAGGTTGTGGTTTCAGCAGAAAGTGACTCCCTCTTTCAGATGCAACTGAAGAGGGACAGAAATGTGAAACTTGGCTCTGGGCAGGAAATGCTTTCTGATTTGTCAATATTAACACAAAGCTTTTTTCTTCAGAAATCATGGATTCTATGAGGAGTTGGCATTTGTGTGAATATTAAACCTAACAAAACATATTACATTAAATGTAATACATACTGGTGTGTGTGTGTGTGTGTGTGTGTGTGTGTGTGTGTGTGTGTGTATGTGTGTGTGTGTGTGTGTGTGTGTGTGTCAGAGATTATTTCATGGTTAAAATACCACATGAATAGTGATGTAGTTGACCAGATCAATGAAGATTATAAATATTTATAATTCACCCAAAAAAGATTACAACTTAATATTATAGAATATATGACTGCCTTTATGAATTTCGTTATTGTGGTCTCATAAATGATGTGATAGTGACACACATATAAACTTCCCAGTCCAAGAAGGTCCCGCTAATTCCACCTGTTTATTCATTGGTTATCGAAGACAATGTTTATAGCTTTCTGATTGGATGAGCCAATCAGAAGTTTGTCCTAATTGTCGATGCGTAAGCACCGCCTCTCAGGTGTAACCCAATCCAGTGCCCAGTCACAGGTAAAACCGGCCCCAAATTTTAAGTATATCCCAAAAAGCAAGAAAAGCCAACAAAACCCGTTCTCGCAAAGACAACTCCAAAGTAGCCCTCATTCCCTCGTTTCTCTTGAGAAGAAGACGGGTCGGATATACAGTACCAACTAGAAAGTCCAGTCCGACCAAACGAGATGTCACAGGAGCATGACAAGTAAGTGTCTGCAGTCACTACCGAAGGTCCGTAGAACTATCCACTTTGAAGCTACCACAGACTGTGTCCTCTGACTGAAAATATATATATTTGTACAGGTTTTGTAAACGTTTTGATACAGTGTAGAAAAATATTTTACTGTATAGGTTAGTTCTGCAAAGATGACTATTAAACGTTAAGATCAAGAACTGCTCAAATGTGTAGTTTCGGATTCCGTGCCGCCGTTCGGTTGTTCATCTCGCTTCCACCTGTCATGTTCTAACGTGCTTCGTTCACAGGTGTACCTGCACCTGTTGCGCCAGTTGGAGCACATCGACTACGTGCAGTGAGCGCGGCGTTAATTATTGCGTTAGATTAAGCGTTTTTTTTTAATTTAAAATGGGTTTTAGTAAAAAAAAAACTGGCCGTGGTTTAGATCATCAGTGTTGACTCATGGAGTGGATTTATGTCCCTTAGTCTACTTGAGTCTATCGAGTCAAGGCATTTAATGCTGACTGGAGAGTACCGGAGATAAAAATTAAGACTTTTAAAACCTGTCTTCATCTATGCTTTTGATTTTCAGGGCAACGACGAGGAGTCTGTTGACTCTAGTGAAATTGTACACCTTCTAGGCGTTGGCTGTTTCTTGCCGGGGACAAAGTGTGTTTAAGCCTTTTGTACATTGTTTAAAATTCGCAAATATGAACAGAATTTGATGCCAAATTGTCCAAACGTTTTCAGACTATAGTCTCCGTTGTCCAGTTAAATTGTTCAAAAATTACCAAAACACCAATGTACCAAACGCACCTCTACGTTTATAACATGTATGCACTAAATAACCAAGGACATGTCGACACTGCCTAAAATATCTTCAAGGTTCCAGGCAAACTAGAATAAGGCTAACTCAGAATCATAGCGGAAACCTTTTTCCCTTCTGGGATTTAGTAAGGATGCAGTTTAAACCGCATCATTACAAATTTTGCGCATGATCACCCCTCTTGTTTTAACAGCGGGATTGCGTGTCCACTCAGGTTTTATTGTCCCAAGATAACGGATCTATCGGGTTGCAGGTTTAAAATCAAACAGAGAGAAAGTTAAATAATGGCACAATTAGTTATCGAATTACTTTTAATCCCTTTGCTTTAACCTATATAGAGGCAACGTTTTTGTCATAGCAACGGCGTGGACTCCAAGATTATAATATTGCCGTTGTCCCGTGAATGAATAGTAAACACAATCAATTAGCATGTATTCAGTTCAAACGTACGTTAATCTCTAAAGCAAAATCCATTTGTTTCCTTTGTGAATGATTATGCCAAAAAAAAAGTTTTACAAGAGTTTTACCACTCCCTGTTAGGAATAGATCTAAAAAAAACCCACCTAATATTTAAATATACTTAAAGGAGAAACAATTTCTGTCTTCCATCATCCTACATTATGTCTCTTCTCAAGACGCAACGCTAAGTAAACACCTACAAAAATATATATAAGCGAAGTAAAGAAAATGGCCAGTGTCAAATTATATTTACTAACTACCAAAGACTTTGATGCTGATGCTGGTGATTGTGCTGGCAATAACAATGGTGATGACACTGATGATGATGAAGTACAGCCTGTTTTACAAATGAACATTAAGTGCTTTAACACAAGGTGATTCCAAAAGGCACATTAAGATCATGTCGTCCAGATTCTTGACAGCCGTCCAATGATAAATCCATAATCTCTGCCAGTGTTACTGGAAGAGCCAGTAGAACATCTTGTCAGACAGGAAGTGGCTGAGATTTATGCCACATTCTGACAGGTTTTGCAGTAGATCACGGTGATAAGGAAGACCTTTGACTATTTTTTGTACAACAGAATACCTTCCTTATGTCATAAGATGGTAGAACTCCACATAGCCAGTACAGAACAGGGTTTTCATTCCCTTTCCCTTATTGGTTCCTCTGTAGCCCAAGTGTCCCGGTTTACTCTTCTGTCTGTCCCTCACAGTAAGCGGGCAGTGCTGGTGCTACAGAATGATCCTGCATACAGCCAGAGGCGTGCCTTTACCAGCGAGGATGAGGCCTGGAAGTCCTTCCTGGAGAACCCTCTCACCGCTGCCACAAAGGCCATGATGAGCATCAATGGAGATGAGGACAGCGCAGCAGCTCTGGGCCTGCTTTATGACTACTACAAGGCATGAGACCTCATATCTCACATATTGTTACAAGGAGCAAAAAAAAAAAAAACTGATTCCAGGACAGGATTGAAAAACTTCTTAGTTTCTTAGTGTTAGAAGGTGGATAATGTCAGCTCTTTGGGGTGTGATTGATCATGACAGTGTCCAGTGGCAAAAGCTTGGAGAGGTCAGGTCAAAGGTTGGGCAGGTACTAAGATCTGAGTCAATAATTGCTAAGGGTTGTACACTAAAGCCTAAATCAGCATGTCATCTCTATATCTTATTAAGAAACAATATAATGGATAATATTCAAACATGTTGTTTGTACACTGGAACTAGTAAATGGACTTGGCTTCAACTGGATTAGAAGACATTATCTGTTTACATGTTTACCTATGGCTCCATGTTTCATGCATGGACAAGGTCCTAAAATACTAAATGGGATTGAAATGTCAAAGACTCAGTCAAAACTTTCTTTTAATTATAAATGTATAATGCCAGAATAAATATATAAATATATAATAATGCCAGAAATAGTGGATTACAGTATGTTACCAGTATGCCTATATTCTAATTATATATTTATTATAATTATTGTTAATAATACATTTACTATTACTACTATATATTTACTATTACTATTTACTATGAATACTATAATATTAATATGATATGATATTAATTTACATTAAGATAGCCTTTCTTATTGAAAATGTAAATTCTTCTATTTGATTTAGTAGCCAGGGTAATGAATGTAATATACTGTATGTCCACTGGATTATATAACAGGTAAATGAAGATAAAGCTCTGTGCAGCTGACAGAGGCTTTGTTTGCTTTCCCCAGGTGCCACGGGAAAAGAGGACAATATCCCAGCCAAAGGCTGACATCCTTGGCTCTGATGTGGATCCCAACAAAAGGTGATGTCTCCTTCAAAGCAGCATTAGAGCTGACACTGCTGACATTGTTGCGTGACGTCTGTGTTCATCTGTCTCAGGAACCTGATGGTTCCCCTCCAAGAGACCCCCATGGCGCCAGCTGAGAACAGGATCCAAGTTCTTAAGGGGGTCCCCCTGAACATCGTCCTTCCCAACAACCAACTGCCGCAGGAGAAGCGGCCGCTCTTCCCCTCGCCGGACACCACAGTCACGGTGTCCATCGCAGCTGTCCCTAACTATCCCGTGAAGACGGAAGCACCATCGCATGGCTTCTCCGTCACTGTGCCGAACCCCCACTGCGTGGAGCCTGAGAACCACGCCGTGGTGTTTGAACGGCAGCTCGCCCACAACCAGTTCAGCCCCACCACTCAGCCACGCACGCCCGACTCCACCTTTCCAGAGACCTTCAAGGATGGGGTTCAAGAGGTGGGTCTTAGGGCCTATTTGCTCCTTCACCTGCCCATTACGTCCACCCCTCCCCGACCCCTTCATCTTTCTCCCCTTTTTCTCATACTGTCCCCCACCCTCCGTCTCTCACCCTCATATCATATCGCATTTACAGGAGACTCCACAACCAGCAGTGCATTGCTCGCAATGTTATTTGAACGTAGCCAGAATAGTGGCTAGCATGTCATTATACCATTGTCTCGCCTGCACAATAAAGTGCTGTATTTTCCTCGTGCACAATAGCCAGGGCCTTCTCTCTCTCTCTCTCTCTCCCCCTCTCCCCCCTTGTCTCTCTTTTCTGAATTAAACCTATATTGGCAGGGCTGAAGGTGGGGGGTATTTTAGAAAGACCCAACAAAGCCCTGTACACGCAGGCAGCTGGGGTGGGGTTGGGGGGGGAGCTCATGTTGTTTGCCCTGTGGCTCTGTGCCCTGGTGAGCTGGGAGCGGGGCCGCGGCGTGGCTGTTTGCGTTCATGCTGGGCTCTCGCGCCCGCTCTTTTGTGCTCCACAGGTGTTCTCGTTCCCAGGGGATCTCCAGTTACGCATGGCCTCCATAACGCAGGAGGAGTACGGTGCTTTCGACGGCGTGTCGGGGTAAGGTGCACTCGGCTCGCTCCACTCCGCACTTAACACGGGGGGCGCCGCGGGTCGGAGTCGGCATCCAACCCACCATGAGAGCGAACACACCTTGTGTCAGCTGACTATGTTCATGGGCCTGAAAAGAATCCCACATTTAAAGTGGAAATTGTTCTAAAGATTGGTCTGGTTTGTTTTACAGAAATAACTTCGAATACACACTGGAAGCTTCAAAGTCCCTCCGGCAGAAGTCTGGTGATGGCACAATGACATACCTCAACAAGGGCCAATTCTACCCCATCACTCTGAAGGAGACAGACAACAGCAAAGTCCTGCATCATCCGATCTGCAAAGTCAGGGTAAGGTGATTGTGTGTGTTTGTATATGCATGTGGTAACACATATGATGCACATATGTAACTTTTGATGGGTGCTTTGCTTGCAGAGTGTCGTGATGGTGGTGTTCGGTGAGGAGAAATGCAGGGACGACCAGCTCAAACACTGGAAGTACTGGCACTCGAGACAACACACAGCCAAGCAGAGGTGCATTGACATTGGTGAGGAAATTAATATATAAATATATATATAAAATATATAAAATTATAAACTATAATATAAATTCCGTGGTTGTGCCACAGCAGGGGGCGGGGTGGGGTGGGGTGGGTGGGGGTGACCAGGGGTGCTGATAAGGGCCTCCATTGATTAATCCTCCATCTGCATCTGGATAAGTAGGAGGTGGTTGGTCCGGGTCAGAGCCTTGTCAATCCTTACTTATTACCAAGCCATTAGCTCGGTAAAAGTAAAGCGAGACAATTATTTCTGTATGTGATATAAAATATAGACATTTCAGAAGTGTGGGAGCAACTCTGGCAATCAACTATTACAGCCTAACTAAAAGGACAGAACCAGAAGGTAACACAGACTTGGGGGAACCCTGAGGCGTTGGTCACCCCACCGTTAACAAGCTTAAGTGAACATGTGCAGTGGTGGGACGACAGCACCAGCGTCTCAGTAAACCATAAAACCCTCTGCCCATGAACCCCTGGATCTGTAATCTTTATCTATAGGGGAATATCATTTACCAAATGCTAAATTAAATACGTTTTTATCCTAGACTTAAAGACTGAGACTGTGTCAGAGTCCCAGACATTTTCTGGAAAGCTGTTTCATAGTTGGGACACTTTGTAAAAGGCTCTTCCCCCTACTGTTACCTTATTAATTGATGGAATCAGTAAGAAGCAGCACCCTGTGTTCTTAGTAAACGTGGAGGCTCATAGTAGGAAATAAGTTCTTGTAGATAATCAGGGGCCCATGCAGAGCTTTTTATGTTAACAGAAGGATTTTATAGTCCATGCGAAATTTCAGTGGGAGCCAGTGAAGGGTTGATAGGACTGGACTGATACGATCACAGCTTTCCCTCTTCATGAGCACTACATCAGTACATATAAAGAGCAACAATAACTTTCAAGAGCTTTTACAAGACATTATTATTTTACATTAAAGTCTAGTAAAATTAGAATAACAAGTTATACATTTGATGTCACTACAAAGTTATGCTGGACATATATACAGAGGGCTCCCTGTGTTTACCTAGTTAGTTCTATAAAGGTTTATAGCCTGTTTGGTCACTAAGTATGAAATTCGATTGTTATGTGATTTCTAATACTCAGTGCACGCTCTGCAGATTAAAGAGTGAACCCATAATACAGTGCAGACGGGGGAGGGGAGAGGGAAAGAGGATTTATGATCCTGTTTGTTTACCATCCACAAAGTGGACTCAATGGGGGCTGCAGGTGGAGGGAGGGAAATGGCCTGAATCTACCAGGAAAAAGAGAGTGGCAGACATCAGCCCTAGAACTCAACCCACAACAAAGGTGAGAAGGCAGCACTACCAAAGACCAAGCATGGCCGCTTTGTCTAAGTGTTGAACTCCTACGGGCCATGGAGTTTGCTTGCTTGGCCATTTGGTTATTTATGTATCGGTAGCCTTCAGTGTGACCGGCAAACTCCAGGCCAAATCTAGTTAGGGTAATTGCTGACATTAAACTAAAATGTAATGGATAGCTCTTTAGAGACAAGTTTTGGGGTTTACACTGCTGGTAAGTGAAAATCCACGAATACTGTAGAGAGTGCATAAAACCTGAGGAGCCGGTAAAAGTCCAGTTTTACCTGTCCTTTCTGAATAGCTCACAGCACAAGGGGAGGCTGCATGGTTTCCCTTCTCCTGCCTTACACAAACACAGCAGTGTCCTTTCATATCTGAGTCCTGCACTCTTCTGCCACAACCTCCGTCATCCTCCACCCTCCTTGCCCCGTTCTTGCTAACCTCAGCATCTCCCACTGTCCACAGCTGACTACAAGGAAAGCTTCAACACAATCAGCAACATTGAGGAAATCTCTTACAATGCTATCTCCTTCACATGGGACATCAATGAGGAGGCAAAGGTAAGGTTTGCAGAACGTCTTAATTGCTCCTTGAGCTTTTGTAGAAAATTAAAGGTTATAAAATGTAGGGGAAAAAAAATACAATTTCTTTTGTGCTGTTAGCAGTGATTGCTTGAGAAACTCTAAAGCGTCCACAGTGAAGTCTCTCCATAGAAAGCACCATAACTATAGTCAAAAGCCTGGTAATATTCATTTGTCTTATTGTTTTTAATGGAAAGTCTTAGCTTTTAATGGAAAATCTAGACCTTTAAAGTCAGGGTTGGTAAATATGGTGGGGCAACCATATATCTACAACAATATGTCTTTTGCTTGCTTTTTGTAAAGCATTATTGTATCTCTTTAAGATATGATGTTGGTACCTTACTTCAGATTACAGAGCAAAAGGTAATCAGAAGTTCATGCTAGAATAAAAATATTTAAGCTTTTTATTTTTGTGCCATGTTAGCATGTGTACAGGACCTGCCTTGCATCCTAAAATAAACCTGCCCTTTCAAGAAAGAATGACTGTAGTGAAGATTTATAGACAAAATAGACAGTGCGGTGTGATGACTCAAACAATGGGTGTTTCTCAGGATAACCACACCAAGTGCACTGTTTCTCCAGGTCTGAACTGTGTGATGGGGCAGGAGTAACTGTAAGGAAGTGCAAATCAGGGAGTTTCCATGCCTTACCTTATGTTTGGGCTTTAAGAGTATTCTTGACTAATACTGTGCCTTGTTTGTTATGCTGAAAGGATGATGGAATAGAAAGTGCACCTTGTTGGGTTGGACAAAAGTGGACATGCCTCCTTATTGTGTGGCTAAGAAAAAGGGTGTGTTTGCGTGTGCGTGTGTGTATATGCGTTAGCGTCTTAGTCGTTGAGACTCTGTTCTCAGCCCATTTGTCCTGTCAGTCCTATTGTGTGGTACAGTGATGCAGTCAGAAAGATCTGGGTGAGACACAGATCTAAAACTGCATGAACAAGAATGAGGAAACGGTGTAGGGGAGTGGAGAACCTTAAAGCTGATGACCTTCTGGAATCCCGCTTGACAAGTACATCAAGACAGGTCTGGCGCAACACGTAACGTCACGAAGTGACAGCCAGACCTGAAGTCACCTCCACTGACCAGTTTAGCCTCTTCTCACTAGACTCTGAATCTAGTGCCTAAATGATCAGCAGTGCACTTTCCCTTTCTCCTCCAGAAGCTCAGTGTTTGTCATTATCCCTGTGTATTTAGGCTAATAAATAGTGATGCCTTCATGAGTCATGCCTGAAATGAAGCAGCAGCAGGTGCCTGTTGTGTTAAAATACAGGATCTAGATCACAAGATATACATGGGGTCATAGGATTCTCATCCGTGTGCTCACTCTCTGGAGTGCTATGTGTTTACTGTGTGTGTGTGTGTGTGTGTGTGTGTGTGTGTGTGAGAGAGAGAGAGAGAGAGAGAGAGAGAGAAAGATAGATAGATAGATAGATAGATAGATAGATAGATAGATAGATAGATAGATAGATAGATAGAGACGAACAGAGAAGGAAAGAGAGACAGATGTGGAGCTATACTCAGTGTTTCTCTGGCCGTCATTGTAATCAAAGTAATTACAGATAACTCATATTGATATGATCAACATACTTGGTAGAAATTATTAATGAACTGTTAATAATTGTTCCGAAGAATAGGCTCACTTGTATACAGACAGTGCAGTGAGTGTAACTTAATGATTGAAGTGCTTGAAGTGAACGAAGCACGTAATTGTGACATAATTGCGCCTGTAGTGCCATCTAGTGGAATCCTGTTTATATTACAGACTGTTGTTTATATAACAGACACTGACTGGAGATCAATCATCTGTGGAAAGTTTGACTTCTTGCTTATTGCTCCTCATAAAGTTTGTCAAGGCTTTAAATGCAACATTTTACTAAATTATTTTCTTTTATGCATTTGTGATTTTATGTTATTTTTTCAACGTTCATGATTTATATGAATGTAATTAATAACATCCATGAGTAACATCAAGTAACATCCATGAGGCAGGCATATTAATGTCAGTATAGGAGTCCTAAAACAGAAGAGAATATATAGCATGTTATTTTCGGCATTTTTAACATATATCAAAGATTAAACCATTAAACGTGGATCTAAGAAGTCTCATGTGATTGCAGTGATGAGCCAAAAGAGGGCGACATCAATCAATTTATCTTCTGTAGGTGTATGTACCTGTGTAAATAAACAGATGGTTGAATTGACTATTGAAATTTTTCTGTTGAATTTTCAGATCCAGATTTTGGATCTGAATGCCACAAAGTGGTTGAAAATGTAAAGCATTAAGTAGCATGTAATTTCAACCATGTTTTCAACCAACCTAACAGCCCCTGTGGGAGCATGGAGCCCTTAGCTTTGACCTGTCTTCCACCTTGAGTTAACGGAACATTCACTCTGACCACCCGTCCTCCTCAGATCTTCATCTCCGTCAACTGTCTGAGCACAGACTTCTCGTCCCAGAAGGGGGTGAAGGGTCTCCCCCTCAACCTGCAGATCGACACATACAGCTACAACAACCGCAGCAACAAGCCCATCCACCGCGCCTACTGCCAGATCAAGGTGTTCTGTGACAAGGGCGCCGAGCGCAAGATCCGTGATGAGGAGCGCAAGCAGTCCCGCAGGAAGGGCAAATGCACGGATGTGAACCCCAGCCTGGCCAACTGTGAGTGCGGCCTTCCGTTTGCTTTTTTTTTTTTAATGAGGACACCATAAATCATTGAAGGGGAGCTTGTGAATGATGTTAATTACTTAGGATGATGTGAATGATGTTAATTACTTAGGGTCGTGCATAAAGTGGCCCTTTGGCAGGTATCAGTGCGTTGATGTCGTCCGTGCACACGCACACGCGTGTGTGTGTGTCTGATTCTTCTCCAGTCACAGATGTCAAAGTGCCCCTCTTGCACAAGCGCAGTGACATCACCACCTTTAAGATGATGACAGACTTGGAGACGCAGCCGGTGCTCTTCATCCCAGACATCCACTTTGCCAACTTCCAGCGTCATGTGAGCACCACCGCTTCCTCTTATTTAGGCATGCTCGAAACCAAACAGATCCTCCAGGCAGTCACATCCATCGCCTGGCACATCTGTTATCCATTATCCAACATCCAACTGACTAAATAAACTGACCTCAGAACTATGACATGCATCTCATGAGGTCCTCAGGTGAATATGTAACAACATCAGTCCCAGAGCATCACTGCGCAATGGAACAGATATTAATTCCATTAAGTAATACAGAAAGATTAAGGGAGTATACAGTCTACAGTTCAAGCGAGAGTTGCTCTTTCCGTGAAGCTGACTCACAGCGGGAAACATTTTAAGTGATGCTGAGTGCAAATGTTTTGCATTGAACAGTTCTTACGGGAGTGTTGATGATTTTGTATCAGTTTTAAGTTACATGGTTTAGGTGTTTCTTAACCATGTTAGATGTTTCTTCACCGTGTTTCCAGGATCAAAGCTTCTGCACTTAAGCAGGCGTAAACAAAGCGGCCTTGTAGTGGAATCAGATGAACTTGGCTCCAGTTGGCTACACATGCCGCTGCTCAGTCTTGTTCGCTAGTGTGCTTTGCACACAGGCATTAAATGTTCCTGTAAACCCCACGCACGAGATAACAAGCCTGCGGGCAGGTCACTGCGACCTAAGTGCTGTTCTTTGGTGTCACGTGGGAGCTGCATGCAGCTTCAGTGTCATGGTATAGACAGTTTATGGTACAGTTTGGGAATACATGTTGTTTTGGACTCTCATAGCTATGAGGAAGAGATCTAGAATTCCTGATGTGGAAATAAGGAAACATGCCTACATTGTCTTATTTTGTTCACAATAAGTTTTTTAGTAAATATTTAATTGCTAACTATTTAAACCAGTGTAAATATCTGATGCTAGAAGAGTTTTTTCTTAAGGTTTGAACCTTTTGAGTAATTGTCAACAGTATAAAGCCAGAGTCAACTGCCCAACTTGGAACACCACCCAACACCCCCCCCCCCCCATGCTCAAGTCAACCCCTTGCCTATTCCTGAGGTTACATGACTCCTTATGGTGAGAGGCTTTCCCGAAAATGACCTATGGCCTCTTTTCTGGCTGCCCACATCCAGGTCAAAGACGAGTTTTTGACCCCGAGAACAGTCAGAATCCAAAAATAACCCTTCCTGTTTGCTGTCCTAGCACATACAGGGAAAAAAAACCCCATTTGTTTTAGCACAGGGTTCTGGGGCAGTTCCAGCATCTGCCCTGCTGAACCTGGCTGGGTTCAGTCACAGCAGGTGGCGAATCACAGCTCACACCCACTGAGGCCCAGAGACAGCACAGCTTGCAGCGCAGATCACTTTACACGCTGAGTGCAATGATGATGTAGAGCCTTAAGCATTCTAGAGCATTCGAGCTTCATTATGTCTTATATATATATATATATATAAAATTGCAACTTAAACATTTTAGCAAAACGCCATGGCAGCCAGAGCCTCTCCCTCTTTTTCACCTCACAGGGAATGTTCCCAGAACCTATATTTGAAATAAATCAGTGGGAGTTTATAGTAACCCGAACACAACCACAGTGTTTGCGCATTTTACTGCAAATGTTTTGCTGTTAAATGTATCCTGAAACTATATGGTAGTATAACATGAAGATTTTTTCAGTATTAGCATCAGAGATGTGAACTACTGGGTTAAAAAAAACTGAGTTTCCTATAAGAGAGCAAGTACATAAAGTTATATATTATGAATGGCAGGGGATCTGATAGTTCATAACAGGCTGTCTGTGTCTCTCTTGAGTAATGCTGTTTCCTTTTTGTACCTTGTCTTCTTATAGCCTTTCTCACCTGAGGATGGAGAGGACGGGTATGTTTGCCTTTCTCTCTCTTTGACTGCTTTGGTTGTGGGTTTGTGGTGGAGAGCCTTAGAGCAGGATTGGAGACCTTTCCTCAGAAGTGCACTTCTCTGCCTAACCTCTGGCCTATGTCTCTGTGATTGTCTCCCACACAGCTCGGGGATGAAGAGATTACCCTTCTCAGAGGAGGAGTTCGGATCACCTCCCAACAAGCTGGCTAGGGTGGACGAGCCGAAGAGAGGTGAGCTCACACTGTCACGTCACCTTGCTCCCTTCTGTTTTAGCTTTGTTCCACCTGTGGCACTGCTCACGAGTCTGTGGGAGCATGTGAAAGACAGGGTACATTTGTGAGTGTGTGAGAACGTGTGAAAGGCAGGGCACGTTTGTGAGTGTGTGAGAACGTGTAAAAGGCAGGGCACGTTTGTGAGTGTGTGAGAACGTATGAAAGGCAGGGCACGTTTGTGAGTGTGTGAGAACGTATGAAAGGCAGGGCACGTTTGTGAGTGTGTGAGAACGTGTGAAAGGCAGGGCACGTTTGTGAGTGTGTGAGAACGTGTGAAAGGCAGGGCACGTTTGTGTGAGAACGTGTGAAAGTGTGTAAAAGGCAGAGCGCGCATGCACGTGTTTGTTTCCTGCCGGGTGCTTGGTTGTTGTCAACATGGTGCAGTCCCTTTAGGACGTAATTTCCTGCTGCCTTGCCTTAAACTGCCACTTGCATTTTATCTCGCCAGTGTATGTGTGCGTGTGGATTTTCTTGTTTTTTTTTCCTGATGAAAAAAAGGAGCGGGGGTGGAAGGTTAAGTCATCTTTGCTTTACAAACACGTGACCCTGTTTGCTACAACCTATGACTGACATTTAAAGAATCCGTTTGCATGCTGTTGCTAACAGGAATTTTCTATACGTTACATTATTAACATTAACAGAATTATCAGGTGGGAATAAAACATTTATAGCATTATCTTTCAAGGCCAAAAGCCTGTTATAACACACTGAATCAAATTGATCAAGTCATTATCAAGGCCTTCAGCAGCTGAATCAAGTGTTTTGCAGTATTAAATCATAGAATTGTGCAGTGCATACGGATCCCATCTAACATGATGTGTTTACTTGATAACAGCCACATGGATAATGTATGTTTAGATTCATCACAGACATACACATGGTCACACACACACACACACAACATTGTGCTCAATTTATTAAAAGTTAATTAAAAAAAGCTGCATGCAGGTAAAAAGGCACCATACCAGCCTTTCTGAGTGTTGGCTTTTCTCTGCCCCTCTCTTCTGCCTATTGGCTCTCAGCCAGAGGCTGTGGAACTGGTGTGTGGGTCCACGTGTGGGTGCATGTATGTGTGTGTGTGTGTGTTTGGCCAGGCCATGTGCCAACATCAGCATAAAGTCTCTGCTTTGGGCAGCAGCGTGTGCAGTCCCCGGCTCCAGTCTCCTCCATTAGGCGCCACCACACAGCTCTTCTTCCTCACTAGCTGTTCCAGTGGTCTCGCCTTGGAGAGGGAATGCCAGCCTGCAGCGTCAGGTCGGGGGCGAAGATGGTGTTTGTGTGTATTTGGGGGGGTGGGGGGGCGTCACTGTGGCTTGGGCAGCATCCCTGACTGAATGGAACAGCATGTGAGGTGCAGAGTCATTGAAACCAAGAATGCACAGGCCAGATCGATTGCTCCCCCCTGGCCACACAAAGGGCTGACCTCAGCAAAAGACATGACATTGACTTCATTTTTGCTTGTATGTTTTTGCTGTGCTGTTAAGCTTCCAGCTTTGTGTTCAATTTCAAGTCTGTGTGTGCGTGGGTGTGGTGTGTGTGTGTGCGCATGACCACAGCTGACAACTTTTCTCTGGGCTCTTTCAGTCTTGCTGTATGTACGGAAGGAGAGTGAGGAGGTGTTCGACGCCCTAATGCTGAAGACTCCCACACTCAAGGGATTAGTGGAGGCGGTGAGTTTATATCTCCTGTATCTGAGCACAGGTAACACGTCATCACATGGTGGCAAAGCAGAGATTGAGGCCTTCATCAGTTTACTGTTAGACTCCACAGACAGGAGTGAAATTTACGACGACCCCATCAATATATGAACCAGAACAGAGCAATTTTTTTATTATTACTTTTACATTTTTCTTTCAGGTTAGTGATTACTGAACTTATATTACATTAAAACCTCTCCAAATAATATTTTGTCATAATTTGAATGTTAAACCTTCCTGTTTCAGATGGGTTATGTCAGGACCGAGAAAAACAAATAAATAGCTGTGGAGCTACTAAGCCATGAGCTTTCTGAGTGACCCTGTTGTTAGGTCACCTGCACGTGTGTGCATGCATGTGCTTTTCTCCTCACTCCCATCTCCATGCCAGTAGATACCCAACAATGCAGTGCCAAGGCTCAGATCTGCACACACTTTCTCCCAGGGAGTGGGCATGTGCATGAGATCTGCTGATGTTTGGGCCCCACCAGCTCATGGTCGGATAGGGTCTGACCAGGGCCGCATACTCGCAGGAAGCGGGCAGCTCACAGGATGTGGACCCGGCCCTGTGAGCTGTTAACTCCCCACTCAACAGCAGGCCAGGGGCGTACAGACAGGGGACTGGGCAGGCCTTCACAGGGACCGCGAGAACGCGCACACGCGTGTGCATGATCTGTCCATCTGTTATGAGGCTGGATGCGGGTAGAAGGGCACACCAATGGTTTTAGGTGCCACAGATGAGGGCCTGCCAACAGCGAAGCATGCACAGTGATCTGAGGTGCAAGGGATGGAGAGGGTCCTTTGTGTTTTTATGCGTAAGGAGCATGCGTAAGGAGACACGGTGTGTCTCTGTGTTGTATAGAATATGACATTCTACACACACTTTACCCCACTGTTAGCCAATGGAATGGCCAGAAGGGAATGGCCGGGGACAGAGGGGGTTTGGCAGTACATTACTTCAGGCTCCCTGTATACTAAAAATAAGACAGCCTATGATATGAGTTGGCACTGTATTCATACGCTGTGGTTTACAAATGTTCCATTAACACTACATCATCGCAATGGGGGCACATAATTCACCCAAATGTTTTTAGCTTTGCCTTTATGAGGAAGAGGACTTTGCACTGCTGTACCCTTGTCATCCAGCCAGAGATTAAATATGCTTTCTGTGTTTTCTGTCAGATTTCAGAGAAGTATGAAGTTCCTCTTGAGAAACTGGGGAAGGTCTATAAGAAGTGCAAAAAAGGGTAAGTTTCACAGATCTGTTCAGAAAGCTACGGCATGACCCTCTGCTGAATTTCACTGAGTTGCTAAAAGACAAATATGTCATTGCCTCCTATCTTGGCAGGATCTTGGTGAACATGGATGACAACATCATCAAGCATTACTCCAATGAGGACACCTTCCAGATCCAGATGGAGGAGTTGGGGGGAATGGTGAAGCTGACCCTCACTGAGATTTGAATGACCTTTACTTTCAGGTTCATCCCCCCACTGGACTTGTTTACATGCCTCTGTCTCTGTCTGCATGGGCTTGGAAATACTTCAGGCCTTCCTTTATGCACTTATCTGTGTTTTCCTATGTAAAGCCTAGACCTTCATTTCTGAGCCTTCCCCATATATTCCTTTGTGTATGCATGACTATATGTTAAGTTTATGCTAATCTATGCAAAGTGTGAGTCAAATAATGACTTGAGAACACAGGGTTAATGTCTTTTGTATTTGAGGACCTTTATTATCTTAACAGAAACATCTCTAAGATTGTGAGCCATTTGTTTATTCTTTTTAAATATATAACAAAATGGTAATCTATAGGTTTTCAATAGTTGCTACTACCAAACAGCTGTTATTCCAAAGTCAGATGCCCTCTTGATAGTTTATCTGTATTATTAATCTCTGAGACCAACAGCACTGGAGATCTTAATCTTTAAGAAGAGAGCTGAATGCACACAGTAAATGGGGCCAAGTGTAGGTCTTGCTGTAAACGGAGGGATTCTGGGGCATTGTCATTGGTTTCTGTATTTATACAAAAACACTGAACAGTATTTAGTGTGTACAGCATAACCCCGAGGTCAGCAACTCTGAGGTACTGTGTAACCAGTGTTGTTTGTTTGTGTGTGCGTGTGAGTGTGTGTGTGGGTAGGATTGTGTATTGTGTTTTTGTGTACAAAAGGATTAAGACAAATAAGTTTCATCCAAAAAAAAAACAAACAAACAAACAAAAAAAACAGCTAATCTGTTTTAAAACTGAGTTCTGCAATTCATACGTTTTGACAGCAGTCCAGCACATCATGTTGAATGTGACAAGCAAGGCGTAGGATCCAAATCGTGATCTGCATGATTTGGATCTTAAATGATTAGTAGTAATTTTTCAACAAGCACCATGGTTACCTACCGACCAGCATCTGACAGGGCCTGAGAATGTACGCACTGTACATGTTAGCGCTTGTGTCTCTTGTTTTATTATTGCCAGAAATTTTAATTATCAAAAAATAAAAATACAATAAAAAATACACTCCAAGACAGGACATGCAAAAACTTTCAAATGCAGACCTCCAAGTCAAGAGTATTACATTTTAAAATGTCTAACAGGTTATTTGTTGTCCATAGATCTACACTATCTACAATGTCTTGTTTGATTTTACAATCTATCAGTCAATCTTTTTCAATTTAGTTTTAGCTACCAACTGTATAGTATATGGGTTATTTTTAAAAATTGTTTTCTAACTTACTTATCCACTAATTTTTGTATCAAAGTACTTATGAACTATATAGCTATTTATTGATATATTGGGATGGGTTATTTTTTACATTGTTCTGCATACAAAATGTTCATTACTATTATATACTGTTCTGTAATGCATTGAATGTTTTTATATGCAATCAGTACAAACGTTTCTCAAAATATTATGTATTTATACAAAAATTAGAAATATTGTTTGTTGTTCTATTGGTTTCTACAGCACCATTTGCCTCTTGATCCTTAGAGTTACATCACCTAGTAAAGATTCAAATGCTGTACAACCTTTAGCTATTAGCAAATTTGCTCTTGTATTATAGGCATACATTTTCTTCAAGTCACAATAAAAGCCAGTGTGGCTTGGCTGTTGTAATTGGCCATGTGTTGTGTGGTTTTCTATTGGCTATAGCCAAAGCAGTTGTCGTGGAAACAAGGGCTGTGATCCAATGGCCCATCTGTCTGGAGGACAGGAAGTGGGTGTGTAAACAGAGAAACTTATAGCAGATATGCCTCCTAACACTCTCTATTCCTATCTCTGTTCCTACATCCCTCTATTGCAGAACAATAAGTTTTACAATGTGGACATGAGTAATTTTAAAGCACTTCCGCTAATCCAGACTTCTCACATGGATCTTATTAAAGAGACAGAACAGTATATTACAGTGATTCACTTACTGTAGCATTTTAACAATTCAGCTGAACTTTGACATTCCAGTTGACCATCATCTACATACAAACAACTCAAAGTATCCAAGCACATCTAGGTATGACTTGCTGTATTAACCTTAAAGCATGCACAGGGGTAAACAGTAATAAATCTGTTGTATACAGTTGAATTTCCAGCCTGCATTTTATACCACAGTCTTTGTACTACTGCTTGACCACAAAAGACCTGCTATGTAGTGAGCAGTACTGTAGCAAACAGCAGTTAGCTACAGCATGGATGAAGGGTTCATTTGTATACAAACTAGAGATCTGGTTAACATTTGACCAGGCAGCCAAAGTGGACGCCATGTCCCTCTGTGGTTAGCCATCTGTTTTCACTTTTCTCCCTCCCTTCCTTCTCTGGCTTTTCTATTCACCATTTGCTATCTGCTTGTTGCTCTGAAGGCTTATGCAGTGTCACATCATGCTCTAAAAGTGCACTACCATTTGTACAAATCAATAGGCTTCTAAAAATGACTACTAATTTATCTAAAGGTTTTTATTCCATTAGGAAAATCAACCAAACATATTGGCTTCAGCTATGAACAGGATCTTTCACGTAATGGTTTGTTACTGCGTTACCTGAGGCAGAGTTTGTAATGAGGAACAAGTACTTTCAGAAGTGCAATAAAGACTTTATTTTCTGCCTGTGGGGACATTGACACATTTAACCCTTCAAATGTGGGTCAGTAAGGATAAGTACTGCATGCATAGTGTATTAAATGTAAACATCCTCTTGTGAACTCAACCTTCACAGTGGAACAATGGTTCACAGCCTCAATGATATGGTGGCAGGCATTGTCAAAACACCTCAGCTATCAAACAACTTGTACAAAAATGGCTAAAAAGTAAAGTCAGTCATATGAGGTAATGATTTCACTAATCATCTGATGTAGTCTGTTCATACCATGTGATGGGATTCGTTTTAGTCTTGTGCACGGGAAATGATAGGGACTCTTGGTGTTTGATGTAATTATCTTAGCATTTTCAACACAACATAAACACCACGTATGCATTCCATATTATTTTTTGTTAGGCCCCTTAATAAGCTCTACTAAAGGAGAACTTTTGCATGCATGTGTATTAGCCTACAGCATGATATAAACCTGTATGGCTGAACAACTCTATGACTAACTTGTTGATTTATAGACTTATCTGCCTGATCAAACATTGTATTCTGTAACAAAGATTAGTGAATCACTTTAAGACTGAATCACTGTTAGACTGGATTTGCCGAATTTTACTACTGGGTCATGGAAACGCCCTCATTCAATCAAATTGCCCCAGATTATTTTTTTATTTAACTGTTATGGATACTTCAGAATATGGATACTTCAAAATTAATTTGTCTAGGACAAGTCTTAAACTGTCTAGAAAACAGTTGTGTTTTCCCCAGGTAATTCCACTAAGGGTATTTTAGTGATTGTCAATTATGTGTCCTTTGGTAGAACAAGACTATACATTTACTTTGGTAGAGCAAGTTTATACAGTCATACACTAAACCTTGGTCTCCTCCTTCTTCTCATGACCCAAATTCTTGGTGTGTATCTTGTGAGAAATCCCTATCATTTGCCACTGCTAATAGCTTTCTCATCTGTGAACACCTTGTTTTTTGGGTGGATGGGCTAAATTTGGGTCAGGATATATGTTACATGGAGGCCTCAGTGCTGAGCTAGTGAGCCTGGCATCTATATGGCTCTTGGTCTGCTCTGCATTCATGAGCATCCATCTCTCATTTTATATATATATATATATATATATATATATATATATATATATGTCTGACACACACTCAATATATGACAGAGAAAAAAAACAGATGAGGTATTTTGTCACTAAACAAAGAAACCAGGAAGAAAATTTCATACTCATTATAC
>JAOYMR010000010.1:4978851-4989581 GCA_025802075.1 Tenebrosternarchus preto | reverse complement strand
TATATATATATATATATATATATATGGCTGACACACAGTCAATATATGCCAGAGCAAACAAACAGATGAGGTAGTTTGTCACTAATCCAAGAATCCAGGAAGAACATTGCATCCTCATTATTCAGAAAGAAGCCTGACTGTGAGCTGAATCTGTGAGCTGAATGCATCTTCTAAAACATTTTCTATCAAAAGAATTGCATACTTGGAATGTTAACGTTGCAGTTAATATATAAGAGATGATAACTAATTATAGATGAACACAACTTTAATCTAAAAACTAATCCAAGTTTTGAATGTGAATTAACTTTTTTTACTTAAGATAATCTCATTTAAAAAACAAAAGTCAATAGTGCTCTAAGATTACCTCTGTGCATTTTTATAAGCAATCATTGTTCTTGTGGCTGCCTTTATGACCTGCTTATTGACTTATGAGCTCGGCCCCTGGAGTCTGCAGTCTTTTACTCTGGTGGCTGTAGGCCTCTTTAACTGGCCATGACATGTTCTGATGTATCCAGTTCATTTATAAAACCTTTAGGCAATTTTTAGCTTTTGCATGTGCCAAAGCCAACACAGCAGGGCCTAGAAATGTTCTCTCCTTTGTGTTATACATAATACTCTCAACATGTTGAAACCCTGCAACAAGAAAAATTATGTTCACACAGATACTGTTCAAATATGGCCGGACAGATATGGGAATTAAGTGGTGGATGAAGAGCATTTCATGAAGAATAATTAACAGATTTAACCAATCTTCTCACTGTCAACTGGGAGGCCAGCCTTCATTCACGTGGTCTAGCTGCAACTTAACATAAATAGTAGCTTATTACTGAACAGCCAAATGCTGTTATCATACATCCTCCTTTAGACTGCATGTAAAATGGCTGATTTTTATGACCCACAGCTTTCAGTCTTTGTGGTCAAAGATTGAGTATGTAAAACATAAAAGTGTTGACATCATTGCTGGGTAATTGTACATGATATATAATATAATGTAACACTCATAACAAGATCATGAACTTTAGTGGCACCACTACCTTTATATAAGTAAGGTTTCAAAACAATCCATCTATTGAACACGTTTTACCAAAAACAAAAACAAACAAACAACAACAACAAAAACCCCAATGTTGACTTTACCTAATGATTACCTAATTTCTGCACTGGCTAACCATCCTTTTGCAACACAAATGCATATCTCTTGAAAGGTAAATACAGCTGACTTGCATGAGCACTGAATAGTCCACCCTAAAAAACTATAAAAAATCTCAAACACATAAACAGTACTTTACTATTAAACCTGGTTGTTGCCTTTGTTGACAGTGGTTTATTGGAAATTTTATTTGACTTGAAATTGCCTGCATTTAATTTGTGTGAACTACAATCATAAACCCCACATAAAGACAGGGTACCTCAAGGTAATTGTTTCTGTAAGATGAACACAAATTCTACTGGATATTACACAGTGTCCTAACCCAAGCAGGCTGCACAGTGTAACTATGTGCACCTCAGTCAGGAAGACGATGCCCTTTCCCCTATAAACACACCCACTGAAAGAAGGCGCTAGTGCTTGAGTATCAGTATATCAACCCGTCATCAGACCTGCTGCACGTATTCTGCACCTGACCCTGTTTGGCACTTTCCATATATTTCACCCGCCACTGGGACACAAACAGGGTGGCCCACATTTAGCCCTGCTGGAAACGTCGCTCGCCTCTTTTTTGGAACGTGAATGGTGTAACCTTTCCTCCAGTTTCCCTGTCCACTGACGCTGCTTATATCCCAACCATGGCACCCGCCTCCCATGCATCTTTGATATTCCTCCAAGCATTCTTGCACTGCTGGCACTAGTTCTCAACTCTGGGCACCGTGGTTACGTGACTCAGAAAGGGGCTTGGCCTCATCACCGCTGCCACACCTCCAGAGTGGACTAGTGACGCTAGACCAGGAAGTAGAGGAGCCCCAAGAGCAGATGAATAGATTTTCTTTTTGTTCTTTCCATGCTATTACAGGTCATTTGTCATAGATATCACAGAAACCTAATAAGAACAATATCATTGATCAGTTTATCCTAATATATCACCACCTACTTTCAACTTAGAATGTAACAAAAACATTATTTAGAAGTATTTATCCTAAACTATCACAACGAACATCTGCTCTAACTCACCTGATCCCATCCATAAAATAGCTCAGCACTGGGAAATACTTCTGAAGTTAATGTTCAGTTCATTAACAAATGGTCTAAACCAGGCCATATATTTAAAATATATGCATTTTTGGTTGAAGTTAGAGTGAGTGTTAATTTTTAGATGTATGCTTTGAGTTGAGGTTAGAGTTACAGAAAGGTTGAGGTGATCATTAATCAATTTAGTGGAAGATTGATTAAATATATAAATCATCTACAACTAAACCAAACAAAGTATCACCCACTTATCAGCAACTAGTATATATATGAAACTAAATAGCCTCACTGAACAGCCTAGTTTAATAAAACTGGATTGTTTTCAGTGCTGAATGAGACATGTCTGCTTTGTGTGTAAATATTGGTAAGCATTTCCAGAGTCCATTTCAAATAGTTACTTGTATTTAAAACAAATCAGGTCAGAGGTATTTCTTACCTTTTCAGTTTTATGGCTGTTCACTTACCAACAACTGCTACTAATAAATACTACATGTATGTAAAAATAGTCTCACTTTAATAAAGCTGTGCTGAATGTCACATGTCTACTTTGTGTGTAAATACTCGTTACCATTTCATGATTCTGTTGCACACAGCCACTTATTTCTCCACCGTTAGAGTTATATATGGATGCTCATGCCTGGTGTCACACCCCAATATATATAAAAGAACAAAGTAACCAGTTACCAACAGTAATCTAACCAATAACTGTAAATTTGACAAGGATTATGTATGCACAATAGGACTATAATTTTAGATATACAGTGTTATTGAAGTATCCAATGAAAATATTTCACTCTGAAACACTTAGTATGACAAGAAAACTGGCCTGTTTATGTTTGCTAGGTCAAATGAATGTCTTGGTTCACCTAAACACTCAAAGGAGCCAGATATCCAGAATTGGTCAAGATTCTACAAGATCCAAATCTGGGTGCCCCTTTTCTAAATTCAATTGATTTTTCTCTGTACAACTACACTAATCATAGACGCAGTAGGAGAAATGTGTTCCACTAAAGACTGGAAAAACATACAATGCTAAAAACAGTGTGTTCTTCACCAATCACTTATCTGCCTGTGCCTGAACAAAATCAGCTAAATATATATGTATTAAAATAGTTTAATTTTTTTTCGGTTATACACACAACAATGTGTATAATCTAGACCCATTTAACGAAACGATATATCAGCCATACCTGTTTATTACACAGCAATGGAACGTTCGGTTGGTTCATAATTAGCTTGGTGTGACGTTACCTAGTGGGATGTTCCTCAAATTGAGGTGTTGCGTTAGCAGTCTTTTAATCATATTACAACGGAATTTATTGTTTTCGGTTCATTCATGACTATACTTTTAGTCTCAATGTGGAAAAGGAGGTAGATGTACGCAGTGCTTTCCTGTTACAGCTGACCAGACAAACCAACGTTATTATTCACTACTACCCCGCGCTCAAGGCTGCGACCTTTCGCCCAGTTTCCCGACGCGCGGTTCACTGAGTTTACTCCGACACTGTTGACTCCCTCTACACGCCCACCAACAGCCACGCACCCTATTTCCTCCAATGGCCCTGCTATCATGCACTGATCACGCATCGTCTTCCATGCCATTGGTCAAGGTCCCACACACATTTCATTTTCATTGGTAGCATGTTGCCACCCGCCAGTCTGCTGTGAATTTTGTTTTCTTTTTTCCCGTACTTGTTTTACTCAGCTGAGGACCTTACTGGTAATAGCGAATTGAATTCCGGTCTTCGTCGTCACTGAGCGGGCGTAGTAGCACCGACTTCTTTGTTCTGTTATTCCTGCATCTGACCATCAGTTTTTATACATTTCTAACAAATATCTTCGCGACAGTTTCAGAATATGGAAGATTTATCTGGGGTAAGAACATATATATTGGCTATAGCTATATATTTTATACTAATTATACTTCTGCCTCGACATATCCTACTCTTGGTGGGTAACGTTATTGTTGACTGTCACAAAGAGACCTAGTGCTATTTGTCGTCATATTTTTTTTATCATAAAACTTAAATTAAGTGCTGCTTTTTAATACAGTTTTTCTCACGACGTGTCATGTTTTTTTCAGTGGCTTTCAATTTCTTGCGTCTTTCCAGCTGCGTTTGTATATGCGTTCAAACCTATTTAGCTATCTATCTGCAAAAGTAAACACTGACCTGAAGTAAGTTATCATTAACCACAGCAGACGCCTAAAATGGCAATAATTATGGCAATGGATTGCAGCACTGTCCAACTAACGTTAGCTGCATGACATGTCTTGTAAACAACTCTTCAGGTCTTAGCTAGCTAGTTAGCTAGCTACATTTGTCACTAGTGAGACATCTTGGGAGGGGCTTAGTTGTGTGTCATAACTGGTTCTGGCGTTGGGAATATTTGGCTTCCTGAGGCACAAAGCGCAAACGGCTTTTTTTGTTCAAGACTGCTTCACATAGCTCACTGGAAAACATATGTTTTTGCGATTTATTTGTCCATGTGAGGCGACGGGCGTCTGATAGAAAGACGTGTATAGAGTTGAGTATCTTCAAAACTGTTTCTGTTGCAAGGTATTGCTATACCGTAATATCTACTATAGAATTAAACAAGAGGGAAAGAATCGTAGTTACTTGTTTACCTCACTCCCGCAGCTGTATTGAAATCTGAAAATAAATTCCTTAAGAAACGACATCGCTCATAATATTCTTGTGTTTCTCAGGGAGCTCTGATGGAGATCAGTGGGGGATATCTGGAACGGCAGAGGCATGACAGTGAGCAGTCCTTGTGCAGCATGCCTGAGTACAATGACCTGGAGGCAGCCGAAACCCTTCTCTGCATGAGCTCCTGGTCTCAGGTGTCCCAGAGACCAAACACCTTCAAGTCTCGTCCTCTCACCCCAGCTTCAGATTCCTGTGACTCCCTCCTGCAACCTGAACCTTCAGAGACCCCTAGGGACTTTGTCTCACTCTCCTCACTGGTAAGGGAGTTCAATAGACACAATTTTAGGAAATGTTATGTTGGTGTGTGGAGCAGGGTTCTTTCCAGGGTCAGATTTGTTTGCTGAACACTTTGGGATCATTTTATGGTAGCCTGGACAGGTGGCACTCTATAGATAAGCCTTGTGTGCTGGATGAACTTCAACCTGGGCTTTAGTGTGCAGTTAGCAAGTTCACCTACACACCAGTAACATCCCCAAGCAAAACATGTTTATTACGTTTTTTTTTGTTGTTGTTACTTGGGTGGGTCTCATTGTAAGACACTTTGTAGCGTATCATATATTTGTGAAGAAATTTAGCATACTAAAGTTGGTATTAACATTGCATCTTCTCCATCACACAGTGTATGACCCCACCTCACAGCCCCAGTTTTGCTGAAACCTCTACCACCTTACCAGTTCCAAACTCACCCTCTCCGCTGATTCGACCTTGCCCCAACGCCTTCGCCTCCAGATACCAGCGACCCACGGTGGCCTCCATCTCTAAGGCAGCCCCTCAGGCCCCCACCACAGAAAAGCCCTACTCCACACCTTGCAGAGCCATGGCAACCAGTGTTATCCGCCACACAGCTGACAGCACCCTGTATAAGAACATTCCACAGGTTGCTCCCCCTCAGCATCCACCAGCCCCCACACAGATGCAGCAACCACAACAGCCCCCACAACCTGAGGTTCCATCACCAGCTGCCTTGATCTGTCCGGCCAAGACAGAGTGTGCCACACTGGGCACACGTCCAGATGACAGTCACTCTAAGGAGAAGATCCCATCCAAATCAAGTCCTACTTCATCCCCTCCCATCTCCAGTCCACCCATCATATGCCAGATGTTCCCAGTGGCTCAGCCAGGAGTAATCTCGGCAGCATTCATCCAGAGCCCGGCTCCCAGGACCAGTGCTGGGGTCAAGTCCATCCTGCCACAGCCTCTCATCATGGGTCCTCCGGTAGCCCAAGGTACGGTGATGCTGGTGATGCCTCAGACACCCATGTCTCAGACACCACACTGCCCTCAACAGACGGTTGTTACACTGGGCAACACCAAGTTGCTGCCGCTGGCCCCTGCGCCTGTCTACATGCCTTCAGGGCAGAGCAGTGCCACGCAAATGGACTTCTCCCGCAGACGTAACTATGTGTGTAACTTCTCTGGCTGCAGGAAGACCTATTTCAAGAGCTCGCATCTAAAGGCACATCTCAGAACTCACACAGGTAGGGGAGGTTGTAGGATTTGATGCTTCCCACAGAATGTAAAATATCTTTTCAAGTTTAACAAGAGATGGAATATAGGGTGGAATATCAAATATGTGTATTTAGTTTTTATATAACGGGTTGTTTCTCTATTTCTACAGGTGAGAAGCCCTTCAGCTGTAATTGGCAAGGCTGTGACAAAAAGTTTGCACGCTCTGATGAGCTATCCCGCCACCGGAGAACACACACTGGTGAGAAAAAGTTTGTCTGTCCTGTTTGCGACAGGCGGTTCATGCGCAGTGATCACCTCACAAAGCATGCTCGTCGCCATATGACCACCAAGAAGATCCCTTCCTGGCAAACAGAGGTACGGAACCTCAACAAGATAACCACCACTAAGACTCTACCTGCTGGCTCCACTCTACCAATCAACATGCTGTTACAAGCTTCAAACTGAATCTGATTGGAGCTGGCTTCGTACTTAGATTATACAGGGACTATAAATCGGAGGACATGGCTGCTAATTATCTCATGGACAAATGTGAACATGCACTGGACTTTTCCTTCTCTTTAACTGCTTGTTTTGTATACTCTGCAATGAATGCAGTTTTTTGTTTACTCACTTGTTATAATGATTCATGCACTCTGTTTTGCCAAAGTCTTTGTACAATGTCTTAATTTCATTTGTGTTTTGTATATATTTACATGTATATTCTGTTGGAAAATGATGGCTTATTCATTACTGCCTAAATATAAGAATATTATGATATCTACTTATGGATAATTATCTACACTATAATAATCATATCATGTTCTTTTCTTTTATTTAATACACACTTTTGGTAAACAATGAAGAATGAATATTTTTTTGTGATTCTTCCGTACTGAATATTCTGCCAAAAAGCCAAAGTAATGACATGTGAAATTGGCATATTTAAGTAAAGAAATAACTGCTCGTGTTAACAGGAAGTATAGTTTTTAAAGAGGTTATCCAAGGTGACAATGAGGTGCTGAGCAGTCAGTTTCTGGCTCCTACCCCTCCACATAGTCTTGTAGTTTCCTGTCCAGTTTTGCTGACACTGCCCTGGATCATTTCCTGTGTGCTTTGAGAGGTGCTCTGTGTCTTATATTCAGCACTAATTTAGATCAGGCAACCAGCTGACATTAGTGACTTTGCTCACAGCTGGTACTGCTCAGAATAGAAAAAATCCAATTGATCAAAAATTTGTGCTGGATATATGTTTAGATTTAAGGCTCTTGGAAAGACATTGAGTCTGCAAAATATATCACTTGCTATATAGGTACACTATTTTCTAGTAGTTGGTACACGATACAAATCTTTAAACGTAACTTAAACAAGTATAGATCAGTATAAATATTGCCTAACTATGGCAGGGAATAAACTTTATCTGAGAATCTCGTGCAGCTGTTGTAAAAGCAAGACGAATTTCTCATAGGCTAGAGAAAAAACAAAGGCGTTACACACCCAATAACTACGTATTCACGGTCCAATCAGTTTACGAGAGCAACACTACTAGTGGGAGGTGCGGCCAATCATTTTTGCCAAACTGGCCCGCCCCTATTGCCATATTAACGGTGTTTACAGGCGAGAAAGACATAGGGATTAATGCCAAAGAGATCACGAATTGAATTTCAACAGCGACCCGCAGTGGACAAGGTAGATATTTTCGCTTTTAACATATTTCAGTTCGCTTAGTGTATAGATGTCCAACAACAGCCAGCAATTTCTAAATGTTACAAAAGGAGGAAAAACCACGCGATGTAGTCAGTACCAGGAGCTGGGTTGGAAAAACAGTAGGCCAAGGTGCTATAGCAACACCATGGGCTCAATTCTCAGGAGCACACACTGTCATACTATATGTAAACTGCAATTCATAAGAGCATCTGCCAAGAACTAAAGAATATAATGTAAATAGTTTTCCTGCTCTACTAGATGAGGTCTTAAATAAACAATGGGAAAATAACTGGACGAGACCTCCCAGGGAGAGCTAATGGAAGCTTGGCGTGTTGACAGTGAACAGATACATAACAATGTACATCTTTGTCACCAATAAGTTTTGGCAACAAAATGGCATTTCCTCTCTTCATCACCAGGTGGAGTTATAATTCAGATGCCGCTAGAGAGATGGAAGCCTTATTCCACCCACTAAAACCAAACTATGCTGATGTGCATTCCACTTCTACAGGGTGGAGGGCTCTAGAGAAACTCTGGCCAGGAAATGGAACTTAAACATACATTCCAGATGTGTACATTTTCTCCTTCAAACGACCTAACCTAAAGGCAGCTGAATATTTTTTCTTGTACCTAAATCTAACTAAATTTATCATTCAGAATAAACTAGAATTATCTCTGTATTTCAGAAATTATTAGAAGCATGAATGAAGTAGAATGTTATATATAATTACACACACAATAATAGAGATAATAGAGATAATAGATATCTTGCAAAACAACGAAGCACAATTCCTTAGGCACATCACCACTGTTAGAAACTCTGTAAGGTCCGACACAGGACCTTAACAATTATTATGTTAACCAAATTCTCTCTCTATCATGTTCATCAGGTCTTCTTCAGAAGCATCATATAAGACAGGCAGGGCCAGGGAAGGGTGGTTACATACTCCAGGAACTCTGAAGTGAAAGAAACATCAGTCTTGTTAGTATACATCATTAACAATGTGGCAGTTAGTCACATAGATGTAATGGAAAATATTGTTTTATAGTGTTATATCCCCAAAATAGTGTTTTGGGATATAGCAATAAGACAGATTCTTTAAAAACCTTTAGCTATGCTTTTCTGGAAGATAGCACTGGACATTAGATCATTCAAACACACCTGGTCATGCTACACATGAGGTTTCATTAGCTAAAGCCAGTCTGTCGTTGGAAGTGGTGTGTGTCACTGATATAATTAATAATTAAAGGAACCGAAGCTACTTACGAAGCTGTCTTTGTGTATTCTGGACCTGCTCTCTCAACAGTGACTATATTCTGTGGAGAGTTACATTTTTACAAATTAACTGCTTAGATACTGGACAATAATCCTAATATATAAACAATACGGTCTCCGACTAGTTTCTATTAAACTTTGATATTAAAGTACTCATCGAACTTATGGACAGCTTGAACAGTGAACAGCCGAGACATAAAAACAGATTTTATAATAAAAATAAAATAATAAAAAGGTGAATTCACCTTTTTAGGAGAATCGACTAGGCCTGGTTTATTTTGAGAACAAACTTCCTTTTTGTCCTCAAGTCCGTCAACCGTTAAATTATCTCCGTGCAGTCTTTCATTCTGCGAAATATTGGCGTTAAGAGTTGTTTTAGTGGGACATTGATCATATTTGCCATAATATAGTCCGTAGATTTTAGACCTGAAGAATGAGTTCTGAAAGGATCCCTTGTTCGATCTAGCTGAGGTACTATCACATGTCTCGATGATTCGGTCCACTTCTTCAGCAAGGTTTTCGGCAGTTGAAAAATCCGAGTCACTGTGACAATCTAGCTTTGTTCTTTTCCGCGTTACATTCACATTGCAAGTCTGAGACTTTAGCGTGTTGAAAAGACAACCTTCATCTTGATTGATAGGACAGCAGTCGCGGTCGCACACGTTTACTTCTTTTACAAGCGCAGGTGCAACTTTTTTCCCTCTGCTACCTCTGTTCCCCATGCTGATTAAGTGTATCTAAAGCTGCAAATTATATTGGAGCATTCCAGTAACTGTTACATTTCACCACCCACATCGACAGTTACAAATTAACTGGTTTTCCGTTCCCTGCTTGCGCTGAAGCAAGTTGTACGCTTGTTCTTGCGTGCATTTTTTGGCACGCTCCGATGGCAGCGTAGTACTCCAAATATGTCCAAAGGAATGTCAAAAACAACGCGACAAAGTCACAGACTTCAAGTACTAAAGCAAGCTATAAATGCCTACTTACAAACACGTATAGATTGCTATGCACAATGTGTGACTGAGCATTGCATGTTAAACCTAACAAATGATTGCAAAGGACTTTTTAAAAATGGTGCGTCAAGCGCACAGACAGCATCCAAGTTAGATATGGTGTCCACAAAAATCCACGAGCTGCTTTTGTTGAATTCCACACACAGTACGACAGCATTTATTTATCCAACCAGCAATATGAGAGCGCAGCCATCCGGACCTGTGATTGGTTGCGAGATCTGGCTCTGTTGTGAAAACGTCTGAGTACAATATAACTGTTATACAACAGTGCACGACACAGGACCTTAACTCGCAACACTGAAAAAAAGTAGCAGTGACAATGCTTTTCGCATGATTGGTGCTTTTTCCACTGGCAACTCTGGAAATATATACCTGGTATTACAGTTTACATATATATA
>JAOYMR010000010.1:4943876-4978751 GCA_025802075.1 Tenebrosternarchus preto | reverse complement strand
ATCTCATTCTAAGATTGTTTTTATTTATAACATTTTTTGTTTTTTTAAATATTTATCTCCTTAAAAAAATTTAATAAAAATCTATCGAATTAAAAACATTTCTTTCAATTTCATCAGTCATTCATTTTCATATTTAGCAACAATACAGCTGCCATTTGGTCATAATAATCCGTATAGAAGAACCCTTGCAGAAAGGATCTACAAAGCTTTAGGAACTGCTTTTTGCAGGCATCTCTGATTCTGTTCACTTCCCTGGTTACTGTATGTTGAACCTCCAGGGTTTACAAACTCTGGGCAGTTATGTTAAGATAGATGCATGCATTGATTTATTATCAAAGTACAAGTTAATATTAAAATCATATATTAGTAGAATACCATCTTACATTAAATATGTAGAAATGTAAGACGACAGCATATGACAGAAATATATTATTTACATCTAAGCATTGTTCTTTGCCCAGTCAAAGACACCAACAACAAGAATCCTATACTATCTGCAGTTTCTTGTGCAGGTAAAACATCCTATTTTTTTTCTTTAAATACAATAATCAAAAGCTAGCTAGAAGCTACAGTTTCTGAATCACATGTTAATTCAGTTACTAGTTTCACACACAACAGTAGCATTTAAATACATGTACCCTGTTCCTTAATCTGTCTTACTAATGCCTGCACAAGTCCATTGACTTGGCAAACCTTCATATGACTTTAACCCACACAACCATATGCTGTTTTGAATAATTTTGTACATAATGTTATTACATCTCTGCAATTTCATGGTTACAGACTTGGTAATTATTTTCCGTTGTCACTGTATGACGCAGCGTTCATAGGAGTGTCCTTCGTGGGTGCTGTTGTTCTGGATCTGGGGTTCTCTCTTGCACTTAAAGGGTGAAGCTGAACTGTGTTCTATGATGCACTGCAGTACCTCCTTACTCTCACTTGGGGGTAAGTTGTAGAAGAAGTATTGAGGAGCCATATGGATGAATCTGTCATTAACACAAAAAATAGACTGAAATGTTAATTCTAGATTCTATAGATACAAAAGAATGTGTGTATATTTGATTGTATGAAATCTGAATAAAAATGACAAAAGAAACATTCATGAGCACAGTATTATATTAAATGCATATAACTCGAGTGATACAATCAGGATAAAATAACTTTAAAACCATTCAAACAAGCACACTCATGCCAATATAGAGGCTTTCAGAGAAGCTTTCTTCATTTTTCTAACATGGCAAATCCTGTTCTTTCTCTATACTAAGGGGAATTCCCTGTGTGTTCACCCCCTTTGTAATCAGTGAGCTTCTTCATGCCAAGCCTCTCTTCCTCTCCTGGCACTGTAGCCAGGTGTCACATGCTAGCCCTCAGTCCATGCTGCCTCATGAGATGTTGCAGATGGCACACTGATACTCAATGTATTCCAAATCTTTGTTTACCATTACCCTTAGCCAGTTCTTTAGTTTGTTTCACAATGAAGAGATGGAACATTCATTAAAATTCAACCACAAGCCCTTGTGTCTAAAGTTACAGAGGCAGAAGTGCAAACAATGGAACAAATGAATCTGAATGGGATCTTCATTTTGTAAGATTAAACAAAAAAGAATGTTGGATTTGTTGGATTTGGATTTAATGGATTTGGATTTGATTACTCTGTGGAAAAACTCTCTAGGAGTAAAGTAAGGTAAAAGATGAATACTCTTATTGGTCAGATGTGATTAATATAGTCAAGACTTTACAATTTAAAACTCACTGACATACACAAAAGCATACACAAAATGCTAACCAAATAATCATTACATACTTGTTGCACTAAATCCACCAAGTGTAGAGCCTCAGAAAATAGACTTACTCGTGTGCTGAAATCTGGGTAACCGTTCTGATACAGTTATTCTCCGACAGCATGTGCTCATGGTACACAACCCACTCCGGAAGATTCTGCTTGGGTGGCTTGGTTCCATACCCTGAGAGAGGGTGGATCTGAGCCACATGCTTGTGGGTAAGAATGAAGTAATTCCCTGTCCCATCAATGTCCCTGGCCACCTGGGATATTGGATAGGTGTATAGGTTAGGTGTATAGAAATTCAGCAATTTCCCCCTCGGGGATTAATAAAGTATTCTGATTCTGATTAAATGCAAAATTAAATGATTCATACTGGGGTGAAGTCTTTTAAGAAACTCATACAGGCTAGGAATACATATAGCAAGAACTGGTGTGCACTACAAACAGGACTTATAGAACATTTTAGGGGATATTACTTTGAAGATTTGGTCTGACAAAACCTGATCCCATCCATCCTAAAGACTGCCATTCATATAACTGTCTTTGAATCAGTTGGTGTTTTGCATTTCATGCCTTGCTTTTTTTCCATTCACAACAAGTAGCCAAAAGAATCTGCAATATTTTCAAACTACAAAGACGCTCCAGAAAGGTATATACTAAGTCTAATGGCTTTACCTGCATGAAGAAGCCAGCCAACAGGGCCCGCTTGATATTCATTGTGTTGGTCTTAGAGCCAAACGCTGGTAAAGACACTGGGAGTTCTATCCGTTTCAGGATCTCAGCAAGCTCTGCTCGAATAGCGTCAGCTGTCTGCAGAGCTGCAAGACTCAGGAAATGATCTGCACACCATCGTTCTACGTAGGAACCTATGTAGTAAATCAAGCATCACTTTTTAAATGTTTCTAGAATCATTTATTGGTGTATCCAAGTTAATGTGGTCTCTTTCATTGCTCTGGGATATAGGAAAATAGTTCTTGGACATCAAAATAAAATAGAAAATCATATGACACCTGTCTGATTTCTTAGATGTGCCAAACAGTTTTTCTATAAATATATGTGGTTTGAAAATTTTAGCTTTTTTTAACCAAGTGTTTGACAAATTGTTGGCAACTCATTATCAAGTAAAAAAAAAAATCAACAAAATACTTATTTTCTGTTGTAATGTCAGTGTATTTCTTTTGTTATTCAGTCTGTTTACTTCTTTGTATTTTGCAGTTTTGGGTTGCTGCTGAAGGACATACCACTCTCGTTTTTAATCGGTTTAATAACAGAAAACTTCAGTATCAGAACACGCAGCAATATTTGTTTTAATTATTAGTGCTAATTTGCTTGTTAAGCAATCAGCATAAGGTGTATTGCAATCAGCAAGAAGAGTTTATTTTCACTATTTTCCATTTACAGATGGAGCTTTGTGCCAATTATAGCTACAAAAACACTACACTGAGTATGTCCCAAATGGATATAGCACAGCAAAATCATGTTTAAAATAACCCATATCTGAATCTACTTCACATTCATACTTTTCATCAAACAGATTTCTATGAATGGTGTTTACTTAGTTACGCAGTTAGCTGACAGTGTATCTGCAACAGACATTTCTGTCCTTGTCAGTGGATGTGTACACAGTATGAGTAATGTGCCATTAAATGTACACAGTATGAGTACTGTGCCATTGAATGGAGTTCAGTTGGCATGAAGGGTAATTTTATTTAAATAGTAAATTATTTAAGCATTTGAAATAATAACTCGGTCTTTGAGAGAGTTGTACAATAAACACAGTGGAAAGGTCGAATATAAAATAAGGATCATGTATTTTTGGTATAATGCTTAGTGAATACGCATAGACCATCTTGCACATATTGGGTTTGATATGTTAATGAGCCTGTTGAGTCAGCCTGTGACATCACTTTCATGAACATGAACATGCCACATAAGACAATGCAATTTGATCAACACCCTTACACTAACACCCATCTTGACCTGTCTTGTCTTTGAATCAGTTCTAAATTTTCAACATTGCTCATAAGGCCATTCTGATTCTCTCACTTTACTCACGTGAGCTGTGCTGGCTGTATTTGTAGGCGTTATACACATTGATAAGGGTGAAGTGGTCTCCATCTGCATGGTGGAAGGTATGATGGCACGATAAAGCCTTCTGATTAAACTCCACAGGAGGAGCCAGGAAGCAGTTCGGAGCTGAAGGAGGACATAAAAAGTCTGGGTTAATCACTTTTGCAGTACCTGTGCTGTAAAGAGTGAAACATATCTGTATTACAGCAGGGTGAAATGTATATTTTTAGAATGTCATTAACAAATATATGCACAATAATGTATCATAATGCAGGTCATACCAAGATAACCTCAATGCAGACCATATTTGGCTGCTCTGCTTAAGGCTGCGCAAAAGTATTATGCAAGTTGCAGAAAAATATTACTTTCAAGACGCATTTGGCATACGCTGTTGTCCAGAGTAACATATATTACAAAAATCAGTATGACAGTATGTGTGCTCCATATAAATTAAACCCATGACATTGCTAGGTGTTGCTAGCACCTTGACCTAACTGTTCTACCAGGTAAGGTATGATTCTTGTGTGAACAGACACTGACAAGACACAACCAAACACAAAACCTAAATAGTACCAGCAACTACCTTTACTCCTAACTACACAAGAATAAGTTTTACTGAGTGGAAAAGTAGTCACTAACAAGCATATGCCTAGAAAAAAAAATAATAAAAAGGTAGGTTGTCAAAATGGTCCATGTAGGGACGGATTGGCAGTGGCGTGAAAAGACCTGGCTTACAATTCATTTTTGGCTATTAGAAAGAATGACATTACCTGTTAACATGGCAGCAATGGTTAGCACCTCACTCACACAGTCAAACTCGCAGGAGGCCAGCAGAGTTTTAGCCATTTGTGGTTCCAGAGGCAATTCGGACATAATTATTCCAATCTCAGACAGATTACCATCATTATCCAGAGCCGCTAGATAGTCCAGCTCTTCCAAAGCCTGCATGAGGCCCTCAGGATCTGCATGTGGATAGAGATCAAAAATGTTTATTGTGTTGTTCCAAAAAATCTTCACAAAGTCATGGTTGGTTACTTCATTTTGGAAAATGCAATAACACAATAATGAAACAGTATTGTTTATTACAGTACATGGAAACATTTTTCCAAGCCATTGAAAAACACAGTAGATAGAATGGCTACTCAAATAAGCAAAACATGCACCATGTCTAAAAAAATAGTGCCCCTCCCTTTTTAGACACTCCTAATTTAACAAAAATATCCCCTGTGTTTCCTCCAGTCATCACTACTGCAGGCCCATGTAAACAGACATTGTCCTATCCATGCCTCTGCTAATGGAGTGCATGCCCTCGTGACCCCAGTCAGAGCGCTGTCAACTCAGCTAAAGCATGGCTCAACACCCCCCCCCCCCAATGCACCCAGCGCTTAGGATGCAGCTGCCTGGACCACATCTGCGGGCCCAGAACCTAGCTGACCCTGACTAGTGCATATGCTCGTTCCTGCTTGTGATTAGTAAACAGCATGTGACTTGCGTGCAGTGTGTTCTATAAACTTACAAGCTCACTGCATATTTTTCTTTTGGTATGCCTGGTTTTTGTTGTAGCGACTAATGCTTTTCAGATGCAAGAAAAGCTAAACTCTGATTTCCAGTTCCTTCCATGATCTGCAAGCCAAAATAGAGCAACACCTAGCGTTTTCAGGCACTGCAATTGAAATAGAAATTTCTGGATTGAAATTTATAGAGGTGACATAGAATTTCATGCTCAGACAGATTTATGCATGTGTGTTTGAAGACTTAAGAGGACTGACATACCTGGCCTGTCAATGAAGTCACAGTGGCCCAGACCAGCAATCTCCATCCGCTTGAGGAACAGCACTATGGGAGAGAGGTCAGACTCCATAATGTGAGGGACACTCTCGGCTGGAAGGGGTGTGGTCTCCAGGTACAAACAAAAACACTTCCCTGCAGCCAAAACAATTCAGGTTACAGCAGAACCGTGATCAAAGAAGTACAGCTCAAAGTGTCACTCACAACCTTATGTTAGTCTTATGCTAATATAACATCTACCTGTTGGTCCAATTAGCTGTTTGCGGCTCTCAGCCTGGCTCTTGCTGATTGGCCGAATGATAATGGAGTTGGCTCTGATTCGGGGGTTGTACACCTGTCACATATGATAGCTTCATTGTATAGATAAGAATGAAATAACTAACCACTAAATTAATACACAAACAATATGCATCAGCTAACAATATAGTAGTAAATAGTATAGTGCTGAAATAAAGATAATGACTGCATACATATCTCTTTTGTACTCCAGCATCAATAATGAAGCGAATGCTATGTAGAGCCCAGAATAGTTGTTCCGTGGAGCCACAGGTGAGGAAGACCTTTCTGCACTTGCTCTCCTCCTCCTGCATGGGCAAAGGCAGGTTGCCTTCTGGCTGAGGACAGAGGGCAATGGATACAAGCCCACCTATAGATGATACCAGGATGGCTCCCTCTCTCCTTAGAATGGAATGGGCGCACTCAATCTCCTTGTAGAAATGGTAGAAATGAGAGAAAGGATTCATGAGAGCCTGAGAAGATATTACTTCCAGATTTTCCAGAATTGCCACATTCAGAGAAGCAAAGAAGGTCAGTGACATTTTGGAGACAATCAACCCAAGGTATAACCAGTAATCTGCAGTGCATTGCAGGGGTCCACAGTGCCCTTCAGACAACCCAGATAATCTTATAAAACAAACATTCTGCTCTACAATGACTCCAATGTTTCCTGTTTTTAACCCCAGCTCTTAAGGTTCAATCTAGAATCTATGGTTTAGAAATACATTTATAATCATTTTGTAAAATTCTCATAAGCGGGTCTTTAGATAAAAGAAGCGCTATGGTGGTATATGGGCTTTCTGACACATGAGAAAACAGCTTCTCACTTGCTCAGTAGCCAGAAATGCTAAGATATCTCCCTGGTCTTGAGTCTGGTGGATCTCCATGATAAGCTGGAGAGTTGAGCACAGGTAGTCCTTCACACCATCCCTCCTGGTGCCATATACCACTTCGGATGCCTGGGGCGCCTCAAGCTGGATCAGGGGTACAGGCCCATAGTGGCATAGCATCTTGTCCAAGGAGTAGGGAGTTGTGAGGATGATGAGTCGGAGCTCACTCCGTGTGTGGAGCACACCCTTGAGGAGGCCGAGGAGGAGGTCTGTGCTGACAGTGCGCTCCTGGGTCTGGTCGATAACCACCACGCCATACTGCTCCAGCAGAGGGTCTGACATCATCTCGCGAAGCAGCACATCATCGGCACAGTACCTGCCAGGCAACATCACAGATGTGAACATATATTAAAGATTCTAGCTAAGGACAGTGAGGATAATGACATGTAGGCATGCATCTTCACTGCAGTTCAGCTGCATTCTGCATTTCCATTATGAGCCCAGTGAAACTACTTTTCAAGAAAGGATTGAACACATTAACAACAAAAAACAAACCATGTATAAATAATCAAAAAACAGACAAAGAACTATCAAAAAATTCCAACACTACAACAACCAACTCATTAAAGTTTCCCATTGACTGGCCTTCAAAACACTTAATATTAACATGAGCATAATGAAGGCTCAAAGGGATCATCTCCTAGTAACGTACTTAGGTAATTACTAAGGTCAGTGTTTTCATTAAGTGTGCTCCTCTCAGCTCTACTAACGATGCCATCCCTTGCTTTTGTCTAGCATGCTGACTTATGGCTGTTCTAAGGGCCCCCGAGAAGCATATGGACAGAGTGGGAGTATGGCAGCTGTTGAAGGGGGCCCCGAAATCAGGCCCCCTAGCCCTTTGTTAGTCTTTGGTAGGGAGACAGGCATCTGTGAAAGGACTTGTGTAAGGGGGGGAGGTGCATGCTGTGAAATAAAGGCACTGGGGGAGCTCTTTGTTGGACAGAAGTGAGCAAGTTACATGAGGAATAAAGCAATGTGCTTAGGCCAAATGGGAAAAAGAAAGATAGAGACATAGTAAAATCATTTTAGGCACCTGAGCACAGTGTCAGTGGAACAGCAGGTTTGAAGTGGGATGCAGTATCCCACCTCATGACCAATGTTCACATCCATCTCATCAGCCACACGTAGGGCTAACTCCACTGCGCTCTGCCGGTGGATCTGAGAACACACCACCTTGCCATTCTGGTACTGCATGGATAGGCAAAACTCTGCACACCACTGGGGGATCTGTAGGAGAAAACAAAATTCATACACAAGCAAAACATATTGTCAAACCGTGTTTGAGATTCCTAGTTCCTAGTTAAGTAAATCATCACCATCATCACCAGCAACAAATAAAACACACTTTCACCCAGTTAAAGTTAAATTAAAAGTCTACATCATATATGTTCAACTGTCACCAGAAAATGTTCAAAACAGTTTTAAACATTTTAAAGAATAATCCAAGAAAAAAATAAAAAGAAACTACCTGCGTCCTTTGGCCGGTATTAGCCGTGCCACTGATGATAACAAGTTGGTTGTTGATAACAGAATCCATGAACTCACACTTGGCTCCCCAAACCGGGAGAGCTTTTCTCTCTCTCAGCAGATCATAATATCGAGAGGAAAAGGGAAGCCCGTCGAACTGATTTAACTCGAGGAGATCATCACAATCCAAATCTTGATTTGCAGCCATGTCCACAAATCATCAGAGTCAGAATATATTAACGAGTTTTGTTTGTGCCCATTAAAAAACAAAACAAAACGAACAAAAAATAAAAAACACGAAACGAGAAGTCTAACAAATATAGTTTCTGTGCATATTTAATAAAATATTTATTTATGAATAATGCTCTAACTACGCAAAAGCGCGCGGTCCACGGGTGCGCTACCCCAACAGTTGTCTCTGCTAGTCTGTATACAAATGAGGGGAGGTTCACTGGGGTAAGGCGGACAAGCTCTGAGCGGTCATGTGGCCACTAATTCCATCATAATAGACCCTGAACAGACCAGTCTAAGGACAAGGGAAATATATCCTACTTGAAAACTTTACTGTTTCTGTAATCCAGTATAAGATATTCACAATTCACATGTTTTCTCGCAACTTATACAACGAAAAGCAAGGCAAAGCAAGCAAAGGTCGCTGTCTTAACCTGAATGACTTCATGTGCTATTTCCATAGCAACGGTAAACTCACCAGCCAGAAGTGTACTGTGAATCCTAACATCTGTAGCCAGCAACAGATAGTGAAGTTCGCAAGATAGCAGCCGGACTCATTTCAGCTCGGCTTTTGACACAGAGGGGTAGCTGGCTAACCATTCTTGCATGTGGAAAATAGAACTTTTAGCATCAGCTTTCTACATTTTGCACAAAACCAGCAATGAATCCAGGTATTATTACATTTCTTGGTATTTTTGACTACTTACTAGCTATCTAGTTAGCTACTATGCTAGGACGTTATGGGAAGGTTTCGTCATATTCGTCACTGCATTTTACTCGAAGGCGTTGGTACAAAAATGCGGCCTGAAAACTAAACAAAGAAAATAAAAAGCGATATTACATTTTCACTTTAAACTTGTTAAAATATTGAAATGTAACTAGCTAGCCTAATGTAACTTTTATCGGCGTAGTAGGAAAATCTTTATAGTTAATTGTCTCCTTTCTAACCTTATGTTCACGATCTTATTTTGTGTCCACCTCTACATCCTTTAATAGTTAAAAACGAAACATTAATAATGATGAATTATATTGACTAGTGTTAACATAAATTATCACTGATATTGTATAATGTGTAAATATACTAGATTTAAATTAATAATTTAAGATTAAATTTACATGATAATGTAGGTTTAGATTATCTCAGGATGCAAGTGTAAAAATTTACCACAGGGTGGCGCTCAAGCATTTTAAGTATAATTTGATAGCTTGAAACGACAGATAAGGTTTATAAATATGTATTTTTGCACTGAAGTAAACAAAGTTCCTAGGGAAACGGGGCATTTCGGACAGAGGTCCTTCATCAGTGTAAATAAAGTGCTTCCGAATTTTAGGAGGTGAAGCCACTTGTTAGAAAAAGTATGTTAGAAAAAGCTGAACAGTTTATACCACCCCATGTGGTTCCTCCAATCTGCACTTGAGTATGTCCATCTTATACAGTTATCAGTCAAAAGTTTGGACAAGTGACTGAAGGTATGTTTTTAATAGTAACAAAGACATTTTAATCTGATGGATTATGCCAATTTTTGTTTTTTGATAAGACAAATATAAATTGGTAAACGTGTTATCTTACGTATAAACTGATTTTCAAAACACAAACACACACACACACACACACACACACACACACACACACAATTGTAGATGCACTTTCAGTAAAAACTTCTTTCAGAACCTTAGTCCCTCACCCTGCAAGTGCTCTGCACACATGACAATTTCTTCAAGACAATTTCTTCAAGATGAAAAAAGCATCATAGGATGCTGCTGGAGAACACCACTAGTGTGGAGCTGAGGAGGTGAGGAGGACAGTAAAAGGTGGCTTTGAAGGGTTTTTATATACTTTGAAGGATCTAAAATCTAAGTTAAACAAATATGGACAATTACAGCATAATTACATATGTGTTACTTCACTGATATTTTTTTTGTAGAAAATACTAAAAATATGCAATGATTAGGTGTGTCCAAACTTTTGACTGGCCTTGCATATGTTCCTGTATATTATCTCTGGCACTTGGATGTCTTAGTATATGCTTTCCCTGCCAGCATCAGGTGCTGGATTAGCTGAGTGGCTCCTTTGTAAAGTCTGTATCTTGGGTCTTGTCTTGTGTGATACATTGCTGCTTAATGTTTATTGCTTGATGTCCTGCCATGATTAGTGCCTCTGAGCTATCCTTCAGTCCTGCCTTTTCCAGTCTTTGGTAGGATTGTCTCAAATCAACTACCCACCTCTGCTATCTCTTGGTAGTACATTTCATAGGGACTTATCCTGCCATGGCACCTCATCTGATTCTATGGTGTTAGGCACTCCCTCACCAATTCATCCTTGGAAGCCCTTTCTTGGCTATATTCATCCAAGCAAGGGCTTAGATGTTTTGTGTCTCACCCTGGACAGTGAATTCTTCCCCCGTCTATCTGGCTAGCATACAGGCTTTGCATTGTAACAGAGTATACTTTGGATTGTACTTTGGCAAAGAGAGCATTTACTTTTTGGCTGCTGCTTTTTTCCATGTACCTCTGCCAGTGCTGTTAACCTTTGTTTAGCTGTTCTCCAGTACCTCTCTTATGGGCCACTCATTTTATTTCCAAACCTCTTTCCTACTTATTATTAATGTCTAAACCCCTGGCAATGAACGTGAGTACACCCCTAAGTGAAAATGGTCAAACTGTGCCCAAAGTGTCAATATTTTGTGTGGCCACCATTATTTTCCAGCACTGTCTTAATTCTCTTTGGCCACTGGAATCCTCTTCCACTCCTCCATGATGACATCACAGAGCTGGTGGATGTTAGAGACCTTGCGCTCCTCCACCTTTTGTTTGAGGATGCCCCACAGATGCTCAATAGGGTTTAGGTCTGGAGACATACTTAGCCAGTCCAATATCTTTACCCTCAGTTTCTTCAGCAAGGCAGTGGTCATCTTGGAGGTGTGTTTGGGGTTGTCATGTTGGAATACTGCCTTGCAGCCCAGTTTCTGAAGGGAGGGAATCATGCTCTGCATCAGTATGTCACAGTACAAGTTGGCATTCGTGACTCCCACAGCCGACAGCACTCGTACAGCCCCAAACCATGACAATCCCTCCACCTTGCTTGATTGTAGGCAAGATACTTGTCTTTGTATTCCTCACCTGGTTGCCGCTACACACCATCTGAACCAAATAAGTTTATCTCGGTCTCATCAGACCACAGGACATGGCTCCAGTAATGTCCTTAGTCTTCTTGTTTTCAACAAACTGTTGTGGGTTTGGTCACTGCAGAGGGGGCTTTCAGTTCAAATGTTCTTAAACATCGAGACACTGTATGATGAGACAGATCCTTACCCTGTTCAGTGCTGAACTGGAGAGCGATTGCAGCTGCAGTGTTGAACCAATTACCCATGGAGATTCTCCACATTATCCTGTCCTCTCTTGCATTTGTCTTTTGTGGGCGACCAGCCTTCTTGGGGGAATTGAATGAGTTTGTGATGTTGTAAAAATGCAATATTCTAGAAATCACAGACTTGGAACGACAAACTTCTCTTGCTAAGGCTGATAGGGTCACCCCTTTGGCTTTCATCTGGACAACCTGCTGCCGGAGGGTTTCAGTCACTTTGGAACGGCTCACCATTTTTGCAAAGTCATTGAAAACTGGAAAGTTAGGCTGCCAGTTAAATAGGGTTTGTCAGATAATTAAGGAAATTAGCACCAGGTGCCAGATCAACACCAATAACTTACAGGTATCTGAAAGTGTCCTTTTCATTTATATCATTTAATTATTTTATGCTGTGCTTTAGAAAATATACAATTTATGAAATAAGCTTAAAATTCTGCTATTTCACTCCTGTTAGGATAATTTCACACAGGACTACACAATGACCTTGACATTTAGGAAATTGTGTGTTGTTCCCTAATCTTGCTCTCCAGTGTGTCATATACATAACATAATGATCTCTGTCAGAAACATCCTGTTTCTTTGGAATCCTTGTGTACATTTATATTTATATATATATACAGCTAATCAGCCACAACATCTGGTAGGTGAAATGAATAACAGTAATTAATCTAGCATATTGCTCTTAGTTATGTATCTGTCTTTTAATTTTTGCTGGATGTGAGCATTTATATGGGATTTTAGGAATCTGAGGGATTCTTAATCTTTTAATGTATTTATTAGTCTTGGTTACCACTCATCATCTCATTCTCCTTTAATACAGATTCACCCAGAGCGTCACCTGAACAGCTTGTTGTTGGGAAGATCAGTCATCACAGTATTGAGCTGAGCTGGGGAAATGGGAAAAGTGACCGTGTTGGTCCTACTGAAAGCTGGACTCGCTTTGCTGTGGAGCAGATGGACTCTAAAACACACACATATGGCACCATATATGTGTGAGTGTCTCTTGTTTTTTTAACTATAGGCAAATTATGTAGGCCTGTTACAGTAATACTATTACTTTATGTAGGGTATGCAAACAAGCCTAAAGGGATCTTTCTGAAGTACAGTTATCTCACATGGTGTTTTTTAAATTTTATTTTCTTGCATTTTTATTCGTGGGAATTTTGCTGGTAGTGAAATAAGATTAGATGTGGGCTGATCCTATAGCAAAGGAATGGAAAATGCTGCAGTTATAAGCTGATTGAGGTAAAGATGAGTTTTTTAGAGATGATTCTTTTTTTCAATTTTCTGTGTTTGTGTTAGTTACTTATCAGCTGTTTTGAAACATATTGTTTAATTTCAGCTGCTAATATTTAATAAATTCTGTCAGAGGGTACAGCACCCAGCACGTTGTTGAAGGACTAGAGCCCAGAACCTTATACAAATTCAGAGTGAGGATCACTAGACCCAGTGGGGAGTGCCGCCTCAGTCCAACGCTCTCCGTTTCCACAACTCGTGAGTCTGAACTTTTCAACTGAGCACTTTCTTCCTTCTGTTCCCAATCTTCTGTTTCCAGAAGTGTTTGCCTGATGACACTGAAAGATGCAGCTCTGTTTAGCAGTCAAAATACTCTTTGTGGGTTCTTTGAAAAGTTTTTGGTAGATGCAGCAATGAGTAGTCTGACTGAAAGTAAGGCAGAAGGCGAGGCAGAAATACTGACTGACAGCCTGTTTTTCCGTCCATTATTGGAGATTTGACAGCTGACTTAGAGTGGGAATCCTAAAAGAAAATTCTCAATTATCTAGTCATTGTATAACTCTTCTCAGGGGAGCCACTGTCTGGCAAACATTTGCACCAGGCTGTGAGCAGGAATGATGAAGAGGAACTGACCAGAGTGCTGCTGTCTGGGTGAGGAGAGAAGAATAACTCTACGGAGTTACACACCATGTTAGTTAAAAAGATCATAGCAATATCCAATAGGTAGGTGTTAACATAGGACATTAATGACTGTGTGTTGAATTATTTTAAGGGCACAGCAAATTTACACATATTTAAGGTGTACATTGACTACTTTACATTGTATCTTCAGTGTTGTCCCATGAAAAGATATAATAAAATATGTACAAAAATGTGAGACACACACACACACACACAATTTTTTTGTATGTCCACTAATTTCTTTCTCATGCCTTACTGCTATCAGCATGGTGAATGTGAATGTTTGTGACAAACTGGGTTTCACACCACTAATGGTAGCAGCACAAAAAGGATTTGGCAGGTAAGTGAGTCCCTAACTAAATGCATGCTGGGAAGTTGATGTAAACTCTATGAGCATTATAACATTATGGTATATGAGACACTTGTCCTATGATAGAAATGAAAATGTACACTGACTGCATCACATGCATATAAACATTTTGAATTGTAGCCTGGTCCATAAACTGGTAGAACATGGTGCTGACATTCACGTGAGGAATGGCAGTGGAAAAGACTGGTGAGTTGGCATTTGGCCTTTGGATGTTAAAGAATAATCACATCAATCTATGAATCATAATCATTCTCTTAAATGTTTTTGAAAATTTTTTGACATCCTTTAATTCTGTATTTCTGTCAGTCTAATGCTGGCCTGTTTTGCTGGACATTTGGACATTGTGAAGTACTTACGGAAGTTTGGCGCTACATGGCAGTCTCAGGACATGGGAGGCTGCACTCCTCTCCACTGGGCTGCAGATGGTGGACACCTTCCTGTCATTGCTTACATGATCCAGGATGGCTGTGAGGTCAAGCAAACCTACATTTTGGCTAAGATTGTGGCAGTTCAGTCTTTCACATAATGCAATTTGGCAGCAATCATATCTACAGGATACTTAAATTGTTATTGTGAATACATTTCTGAACTTTTATGTATTGTAGCAGTCATTGGCAAAGAATGTGCAGACAAAAAGGAAGGGAAGCAACACAAGTAACCAATCAAACAGTTTAATGAAAGTAACCAAAACAACTTGGACATAAAAGTGCACTAATGATAACTAGAGAAGCCAGAATAGCATTAATGACTGTGACAGTCGTGACAACAGAACAGGGTTAAATAAGGGGAAACATAATGATATAATAACTCCCAGGTGGCATGGCTACTAATGGACAACATATATCACCTGAAGAAGGCATGGACTAACACAAAACAGAGTGCTAACACAAGAAAAACAAACAAAGCTGTCACCACATGCCATTTGGTACCGGCAGGGGGAGGCCACCATCACAGTAGCAAAGTTTTAGTTCAGCCTGTTAGGTTTTGATATCATTTATGTATGTTTCTGTCTCTTACACATGCAGGAAGTTAATGTGTCGGGTTGTACTTGGAACATGATAATATCAGTGATTTTCTGGCGTTTCCTAAAGCTACAATAATCATTGAGCATCATGTCCTACTGCAACCACTGTAGATTAAAACTGTGACTGTAGTATATCATATATTATCCTTGGGAAACTGGACCCCTCCTGGCAGTTGTTTGACTGCTGGTTTGCCTGCTGCTGCGTCCAGTCTATAGCAGTACTCCCTTAAGGTAATGTGTTGTGTACGCTCCCTGACAGCTGGATGTGAGGGACAGTGTGTCTCACTGGACTCCTCTCATGAGGGTGTCAGCAGTGAGTGGGAACGCTGCCGTAGCTTCACTCCTCATCCGTGCTGGAGCTGACGTCAACGTCCGTGACAAGGACGGAAAGACGCCACTTATGGTACAGTAATATGAGACGGGGTCCAATCATATGTGGTTCTCAGGTCACGAAAGTTAAAGTGTGATATCTTTGCTTAAGCACTGTTCTTCCCAATAGGTAGCTGTTCTAAACAATCATGAGGAGCTAGTGGAGCTCTTATTGGACAGTGGGGCTGACCATCATGTGAAGAATGAGGTAAAAAAAAAAAAGAATTACATTGCCAATCACATTATGTATTTAATATAAATGTCCCAGCTAAGTTGTTCCTACTTTGACAAACGTTTTATTGTTGCAACATAGTTTCATAAGCTTGTGTTTTAATCTAGTTTGGATCAGGTGCAGCAGAAATGGCCAGAGCATTTGGAAAGCAGGTAACTCAATTTTTATAAAATAATAATGAAAATAGAGAGATTATTTTAAGTAGTTTTGGACAATTTTTGAGGACAATTTTTCTGTATCCATTCCAGAACATCATAAGCTTGTTGGAGGAAAGGAAGATTCTTTGAACTGACAACAACCATATAAAAGTCAACAATAACACTAATATTATCTTTCTGTAGAATTTCTAAAGCTCATTTAATATGCACATAAATCAGTACAATTTACTGGAATATCCCAGTAAATAAATTGATTAATTTGTCCTCTCTTTGGGAGGAGATTGCCAAGGTGATGATGCAAAATAAAGCCTTGTTTTTTATTTTTATTTTTTATATTTCAGTGGAAGAATTTGAATGAAAAATCTTTTTTTATTATTCCCATGTAACCAGTTGTATTTCAGGGTCACTCATAATTTCAGGACTTTAAGTGATATTACCATTTTGGTTGGTAATATTTAAAAATGAAATGGTGGAACCAAATTCAGCACAAAAATGTCATGATAGGCTTGATGAAAAAATAAAAAAGTGTCTTCCCTTGCTCATCTAAGTGCCATAGACACTTGTGTAGAAAACAGTTTAAAGTTAAACTCAAAGTTGTACTCATTTAACATGTATCAATATGCATGTGCTTTTTACATAAACATATGGAAAAAGTATGTTTAGACTGATAAGTAAAACACTTCACCAGCAATGTCATCATGAATCTGTCATATCTAAAGCACTGAAGGTAACAGTACTAAAGATATTAGCAAGAATACATACAGAAGTGTAAACCAGACACAAATAAAAATATATACATATACATAAAAACAAATAAATGACATGAAAAAAAATTGTGTCTCTGATATGTGCCGTACTCTTCTGGGACACACATGCCCCACTCCTGTTGAATATCTTACATATGTAAATGTTTTGTGACAGATCAACAGTTAGGATTACATGTCATGAATACAGCTGTGAATCTGTAGAGCTCATTGTAGAGCAACCATGGGCAGTGGAGGTCCCAGTGTTTATGCAAAAGAGCGTGTGCATGTGTTCACATAACATTTAAAATCATTCAATAGCACAGTTTGAAAGAAACCCCTTCGTGGGTCGTATGGGAAAACTCAAATAAGAATACACTACAAGCTATCCTATAGCTAAAGGAATGGTGAATGAATTTCCTTTCTTCACAAATTATTGAAACAGCCTTGTTTATTATGAAGGTTAGCTTTTTGACTTAATATCCCGGAGTCTGTTATTCATTGATAGCTAATAATTTTGTGTTTCTAAGCTATGGAAGACTTCCCATAAAGATTTGAGCAAAAGAACATTTTTGGAAATTAAAATGTTCTTTAAAGATCTAGTGTTCTGTAAAGATCAGAAAACATTTATTAGTTTTTGCAATCTAAACACAATTCTTTTAATTGTGTTTTCTCTCAAATGGACATCAATCAAATGACATGTTTGTGTCTGACATTTTGAGTCTGTCTGTTAAAAGTTACTTCTTAAACAATATTTTTATATTCAAGTTCCAGTTTCTAAGTTTCTGTTTACACTTATGTAGGGCTTAATTTCATTTGATTACAGCACCAAATCACAATTTAGTCATTGAACTTCACAGGATTTTGTGTAGTAAATGCTACACATAAAACAGAAAAATGAATTAGAAAACATGAATTACAAGCAATTTGTTTCTGGATTTGGAATCAACAAGTGTCCATAGTGCTAAAAAAAAGTCATGTAATAATAAAACTTTCACAATAATGCTACTATACAAAAGTGTTGACCACAGTGCATTGTGTTCTTCGTACAATAAATATACATCTTAAATAGTTCAAGTACCTGAGTGAAGACACTGAGAGCACCTTTTCTGAGGCACAGCACCAAGGTGTTAGCTCAGTTATGTTCGCTCTGAGACTCAGAGACACTCTAAGGAATTCCGCAGGGGTGACCAGTGAGTCCAGTAGAGTATTCATAGTGCAAAAGATGTTTAAACGCTGGTGGAATTCATCCTTATTTTCTGAGGATCTCTTGTCAGCGCTCATATATGGACTGTGAAAGTCTTGGAGGTGGCCTAAAGTTTAAGAACAACAAAGAACATCTGTTTCTTTTCATACCTAAATACATTCTATGGCAAATTACATATAGCAGCTCATTAAAAGGCAAACACAAATGGCATTTCTGGGTACATTTTCACTGACCTGACTGGCTGTGGTATAGTAGTTGGAGGTCGTGGTACTGTTGGGATAGGAATAGGCAGGGGCCCAGGTCCATGTGTCCGCACTCCAACTGCTGAAGTGCTACGTCCCACCCTGCAACCTCTAACAAGGGGGTCCGCAGGCAATGGTTTCTGGGGGGGACTGGGCTTCTCATGGTCCTGTGTGCAAAACATACACAAATATTACCACTTACAAAGGTGATGAGATATATATTGTTTTTGATTTCCTGCTAGTGTTTTTTTTCTGGTGATGGCACAGTCTTAAGAAATGTAACTGAGTGCCATTTAAAAAATGTTACATTTAGGTTAAAAGAGTTTATTGATTGTTAGTGTTTTACTTGTTTTTCAGAGCATTTTAATTTAGGAGAAACATTTGCTGCATTTTTCTTGCCAGCCAGTATATATGTCACTTTCATTGTATGTACCAGACAAGAACTGAATGTCCATTGTTGGGACATATCACAGTAAATAAAAATGGTAAAAAGGCATGCCTACAACATTTATATCCTATTCTAAATGTAAAAGCTTAAATAATGTATAAAAATGTATGACCTGAATTGCCTGCAGCCTATCATGTTATTCAACAGCCATTTTAGGAGCTGTAAAAAAATAAATAAATACAACAACAACAAAAAAAAACATGGCCTGACTAAACAAGATAAAAAAACATCTCTGGGGGTCGTTGGGTTTGGGTTGACATTCTCACAGATGTCTTTCAAATAGGCAAGGAAATAGGGAAATGTTAAAATGTAAAATGCTTAAAGACTTCTTAAAAATAAAAAAGATGTGTCCACTAGATGGTGCTTACATTCCTGTTTGTTACAGGAGCCACAATAACTCATCAAGCTGGTATTGCTGCAGCTGTTATTGCCCCCTGTCCAGTGGCTCTAGGGACATATGTGGAATGAAGAAGTTGTCATAATGTTGCTAATATATTCCAAGGTGAGGTAATGGCAGACATCTGCTACTTATTTCACCAACGTTCCCAGACAACATGCAGAAGGACAGAGAAATTAACAAGCATTCTGCATTGGCTGTGGGTAGCCAATTTAAATAACATGACCGAACCCCACCCCCCCCCACCCCCCACCACCGCGTTTTTAAAATAGTTTTGAAATGGTTGCAGGTTTACTCCACACTGGCAGCTATGCCTTTTTCTATGCCTCTGTCCCCAAACAAACATCTCCAGTGCCAGTCACTGAGTGACTGTGTGAAAGTGATTTGCCCAAGCACCACTTCAGCATGCCTCTTTCCCAGAGAATGCAGAGTTATCATTGCATTACTGGTGCTTTTAGTCATGCGTACATGCCAGTGAGGCCAATTTACTGCAATACCTGAACCTGTTTCGGGACTTTCACAGCTTGACTCAGTCAAGCAGCACACACACTCAGGGGTACCAAGCAGCACACACACTCAGGGGTACCAAGCAGCACATACACTCAGGGGTACCAAGCAGTACACACACTCAGGTGTACCAAGCAGCACATTCACTCAGGGGTACCAAGCAGCACACACACTCAGGGGTACCAAGCCATCCAAAGTGCTTCCATAATTTAATAGGTAAGTGGTTTTGCAGTCATGAGATCCACACTAAGAGACCTTAGTGATGAGATCCTCACTGACCCAGTAGAATATGATGTTTTGTTGATAGCTCCTTATACTGCATAACTTATGCCTAGGTTACTGGAGAATATGTTTTTTTCAAAATAATATACGAAGGAATATGTAATCATTTAATTCATAATTAAAATTTGGCTGTACATGGCACCATTAGAAAAACATTTATCGTTCTCGGAAAAAAAGTATAAAACTTAAGCATGTGTATTTGACTAAACTTGAATACAGATAATTGCAACTATTACCTCAATGCTGAAAAATTCATGTCATGTCAAAGACTCTGGAGAAGACATTGTATATCCGGAGATTTGTATTTGCATGAAAATATTTTTAAATCTAACAGTACTGACACAGCGTTAGACTACAGCAAACACCTTCAAGTCTCCAACAAACTTTAAACTCATTACTCATTGCTCATGCTGGAAAGCTGCTGGATAGCCCTCAATGATACAAAATAAGGTCCCTGTAGTGCTCAACAGAAATATATTAAACCCTTAATGCAGTTTGATTCTCAGTCTGGCAGTTGGCATAGTGTCCATACACCTCATGCTGTCTGTCTGATTTTGCTGATAAATGCTGAATCCCCATGAGGTTTGGGCATTAGTAACTGCCTCAGTCGCCTTGCTGGAGTTTGAATGAATGCCCTTCGGACACTGCGGCATCCCTGCTCCCCACCCATGCTGGGCAGAGAGTTTCTTTATTCTCCCTTGTTTAAGCCTTAATAAGAATCATGCTTAGAGAACCAGTAAGGGGTCTGTTCAGGAGAACGAAGCAGGACAGCACAGCCAGTGGGCAAAACCAGTTCAAACCACTTCAAATGAGTGGGTTTAAATAAGACATCAAGGTTATGACTTTAAAACAATGGTTTGGAATATAAGATGTACCAGCAATACTGATTTCTTAGTTTGGAAATATATTGTTTCTTTGAGTTTTTTTTTTCTTCATGTATCAGGAACAGAAAGTAAACGTTAGGAAACCACAGACTTGAGTTGTCAATACCTTTCAGCAATTCCTGAACAGATATTTTTGGTGTTTCAGAGGAGAACTTTCTGTTTAATATCTTCACATATTGAACACCCTGTAATATTAATTACATTCAGTCTTTTAATTGTAATCAGTGGTTAATGGTCATTATTGTTCTGTTTCCACATAGGTGTTCTCCATCATGTTAGTTTCAGCCATCAAGTTGGTCAATTTCACCCAGGTTGTTTAAAGGTTTTTTAGCATTCATTTGGCAGTCTGGCACAAAGTCATTGTTATATCACAACTGCCCTGAGTCACTGGAAGTAATGCAGATTTTCTATGGTTTGGTGTAGATTTCTTTTGTCTCTGCCAGTGCTCAAGGAATACCTCTTACCCATTACCCACAGACTCCTAATCTTTCAGTATCATTCTCATTCCTCCACCCTGATAACTCTATATTTCTTGCTGTCTTGTTTAATATTCCTGTCTTTACATTGAAATGTTTCTGTGGTTAAAGGTATAATTCCAATGTCACTTAGGAAACATTGTCTAACACTAGCTTTCATTCATTATTAAAATGTTGGCACTATTTTGCATGACACAATTCTAGTTAATATCTTGCTGTGATACCATGTTGGCTGTTTTTGATTGCCTTTCTCAGTTCTGGCTTCACCCTGACACCCTAGGCCTGGTTTATTAACTAAGTAATCATGTACAGTACCAGTCAAAAGTTTGGACACACCTACTCACTGCTTATTTTGACAAAAAATAGAAACACATCAAACCAATGAAGTAACACATACATGTGATTATGCTGTGATAGTCAATATTTGTTTATCTTAGATTTTAGATCCTTCAAAGTAGCCACCTTTTACTGTCCTCCACACTAGTGGTGTTCTCCAGCTGCATGATGATGCTTTTCCATCAGTCTTGAAGAAATTCTCATATGTGCAGAGCACTTGAAGGGTGAGGGACTAAGGCTCTGAAAGAACTTTTTTCTGAAGGAGCATCCACAATTAATTTTGTGTGCATGTGAGTCCATGTGGGTGTGTATTGAAAATCAGTGTATATGTAGATTGAGTATATGTAGATGAACACCTTTCCCAAATTAGTTTTGTCTTAGAAACAAATTTAGGCATAATCAGATTAAAATGTCTTTGTTAATATTAAAAACATACATTCAATCAGTTGTGTCCAAACTTATGATTGGCACTGTATATAAATAGTCAGTTTTCATTTGCAACTTGCTAAGTTTTGTAGGTGTCAGTCATATAAATAGCACGACTGTGTTCTTGCTGCCTCGTTTCTCTGGATGGTTAGCTCAGTGTTTTTCAATTTTAGACTTTTGTCTGCTTGTTCTTGTTCACTGATTATGGACTTCACACTGTCTGAGTGCTTCACTGTTTGTGCCTTTGACGGCGATGTCTCTTCTGACCGCAGTTCTTGGTGAAGCCCCAGTAAATCTGCTCAGCAACTTACTACCTGCATCCTGCTACCTGCAGCTTACTTCCTCTGGAGGACCCTGGGCATCTGGCTATGCACTTTATGGACTGTGAAGCACACGCCTCATAACACAGCATGCGTGTCAATTACAAACTTACGTGTAAACTGTGCTGTGCCACAGCCACTTTTAATTGCCTTACTAGTGGTTTTACTGTATTACAAGGTTATGGTTCTTACTGCTATTATGTTGTTCCATGCACACTGGTGCATAATCCAAATATGCTATAATATACACTGTATATTGTAATCAACATTTTGGCAATGCATGTCAACTTTGCTACAGTTATTTACTCTGACACATTCATGCAAATGTACAAAGAGCTATTTTCTTTGTATTTGGCTGATAGGTCTTACCTGGTTAGGCCTGTAGGGTAGCTGGTGAGGGAGGGTGAGGAAAGGGGATGCTCTGATTGGCGAATGAGTGAGAGTGGGCAGAGGCCTTTGGGGTGGCACAGGAGGCAGGGCCTCTAGCCCAGTGGCCACACCCCCACCCAGCTTGATGGGCATGGGGTGGCTTATGTGGATGGGCTGGCACATAGGAGGGCACTGTGGCAGCCGTCGCAGACTGTGAGAGTGGATGTTGGGAGGAGACAGAAGAGGCTCTGCACTGAGATGAGATGGCTAAAGAGAGAGTGAGAGGAACTATATTATACACATACACAGAGTGACTGCAGGAAAATTGCTGAAAAAACGACATATATTGCTCCACGAGCCTCCCTCAAACCACCATATTTTAAGCAACATGCTCATCACCCCCCACCACCCACACACAACCCCTGCTGCAGAGCCCCTTCATACGCAACGCCTTGATCATCAGCGCAAACCATCTGAGCTCCTATTATGATGCCTCTGTGTGATTCATGCTGAATTGAATTAGGGACACCTCTCTATTATAGTGTGCCTCTCACAGATGACACAGGCTTAATTTAAATTCCTTCAGGGACAAGCCTGAAGAACAAATCAATTATGAGCCTTGGCAGCATCTTGTTTTTGACAATAAGCCTGGATGATATTAGTTTGGCAGTGCACAGTAAGGTAAAGTTCATTCTTCCCACCTTTTCTTAACACTGGAGGTGTATTGAATTATAATGCCTGTGCTTTGTGTGTGAACTCGGCTGTATTTCGCGTGTAAATGCTTGCGTCCATGCGTTTGTATGGTTTTGGGCACAAGACGTACCTTGTCTAGCCTACATCCAACACCTCTGGATGAGGACTTGCGCTGGGGAGAGTTCTGGCACATGGCCTGTGCCTGTGCTGCTCTTGGAGCTCTACTCCATCCCACTGACCTGCAGAAGACAGATTGACACAGTAAGCACAACCTGTGGGCCTATCCAAACAATGAATCTCTCTCTTTCTCACTCTCTCTCTCTTTCTGACCATACCTGAGCTTCTGAATGGCACTCTTCTTGTTGGCGAAGAGCAGCTGGACCACACTCTTCCTCTTCAGGCACGCCAACAGGCCGGCCGCCAGCAGGCAGAGGACGGTGACCAGGGCTCCCATGGCGACGGCCCGGCTGTCGGCTGCCGTCACATAGGACAACACGCACGTTAATACACACACACGCACATCTAAGGCACGACACAGCAGCAAGAGGGGAGACACAGAGAGAAAGCATCCAGTCAAAGCTCTGCTTCAGTCACCCCGAGAGACAGATACACTAAAGCCTTTTGCAGTGCATTTCAGTTGCAGATATATTCTGCCCAAAGAGCAGGACATTTACAGTTTGGTACTGCCTGGTAAATCCATTAATTTTCCAGACACTTTGCTGGGTACTTTAGAGTGCTACTTAAAGCATTCTAAACTGCGTATATATTAAAGCAGTGGGTGTATAAACTAGATAAGCAGGGCTAGTGGTATGTCTCCAAGCCTGTGTGCATGTTCTTTCCTCAGCTTAGCCGGTTCATTTCGTTGCCATCGCTGGGGAGAAGCATTGCTATAAAGAGCTGATGTTACATTTCCAGTAGCTAGGTGGTAGCATCACTATGTTTTTAATCCAATAGTATTTACTAGTGAAATGATTTACTAACGGGGCACCAATATTGTAAAAGCACAGACTGCTTAAGATTTACCAGTAAAAATGCTAACTGGCTACTAAATGTACAAAACAAACTAGTCACTGTCGCTGGTGGGCTACAAGGATACTTTAAGGCCTGTCTATAACACACTGTGTTACAAACTGGTGTATGAGCCTAAATGAATTATTCATGTGCAGTCTACATGGGAAGATGTGATTAAATACATATCCTTCCGATGTACTTAAGCATCTCAAGGTGGACAGCACAAATTAACCAATGGGTGGAGATGATCAGAAGCGTGCATTATTACATACATCACCCGATTTACTAAATTACAGGCAAATAGTAGTGTCCAGTTTATGTGCACATTTCTTAAAACCATGTTCAAATGACCAGTAGTGCCTTAAGGGAATCTTATAGAAAGTTCTCCATCATAGATTTTGTCCATGTCTTTTATTTCTGGCATTCATCTAGTTATTCCTATGACACTGACCTTCCGTGTAATTTATTCTCAAGTTCCATTATGAGCCTGAGTAGAATTATTCCACTCTAGAAGGTTTTAGTAGGTTATAGTTTTATTTATTACAACCTCCTTCTGAATGCAACTGAATGTGCATTTTCTCTCTCATCCCAAGTTTGTCGATGGCTCTATGTTTGACAAATTTAAAACCCTGTGCTTCACAAATCGATGTTAAAGTGCACTTAGACAGCCTTAGTGAACTGGATGCAAAGCATAACTCATCACAAGTGAATACTGTATTATGTTCCGTTTAGCCACATTAGTAATGTTATGTTCTGCTCTGTGCTCATTGGCAGAACTATTGATCATCACTATACCTGCCAATCTCATTGGTCCACTGTCCACACTGCCCCCAAATCCCACTGTCTCGCAGAACGGGGGAGCCCAGTGTGCTTCACAGTGGCAGTTCTTCTTGTTGTTACATACCTGCAGAAACAGCACAATCGGGGTTAATGTTACACACACAGCATGAACGGAGTAACTCTCCGTAGGTTCTTAATCTTTGAGAAGATATACTGAGAATTTGCTTTGTAGTAATACCCTTAGAGAACAGAGCAGTGGGTACACCAATTATTCATTAGTCAATTTACTGGCATTTTCAGCTTTGATGTTAAAAACAATACTTTGATGTTAAATATAATACTTTTGTCATCATAATTGTACATCAATCAGTGATTATACCAAGGAACAATCTATTTGTAAACTATTATTACTGTTATTTTTAATGTGTTGTCCATGGAGATTCTAGAAATTAGACTATAGACCTTTGCATTTTAAACATCTGCCTTAAGAGAAAGGAAAATCTGCAATTTCCACTGTAACATGAGTTTGATGTGTGCCTTCTCTCTCTATTTCCACTGTAACATGAGTTTGATGTGTGCCTTCTCTCTCTATTTCCACTGTAACGTGAGTTTGATGTGTACCTTCTCAAGGCTTCTCTCCATTTCTTTGGCCAGGCTCAGAGGCTTGGGAGCGGCCAGTTCGATGGTTAAAACATATGGAGGGGAGCCTGCCTTGAACCAACCACACTCTCTGCCTCAAGATACAGTGGGGAGCTTCAGTGGCTCAGAAGGTTAATGGGTCTCAGCTGTGTGTGTGTGTGTGTGTGTGTGTGTGTGTGCACGTGTGCACTAGTGTACAGAAAGGGATTAGAAGGAGCTCAGTGGACTGGGCCACAAAGCACCTCCTTTGCTTGGCAACCATAAGACACACACGTTCACACACACACACACACACACATATGGACACACATACACACGCACACACACACACACACACACACTCATGCACACAACACACACACTTTGAAAAGGAAGTTCACTCATTAGGAAGGAGCAATTGGCCTGAGTGGGGGATTAGGGATAAAATAAACACACAAACATAAACAATCACACCCACAGACACTCAAACCTCATTATACACAGGCGACCATCCAGGACCAATAGATCAGGGACAGGAATAGGTCAAGATCAGCTTTCTTTTTGCTTTGACTACTGTGGACAAATTGTGCCAAGAGTTGCCATCACACACCACTAATCTCCAACAGCAATAATATACTCTGTCAACAATAATCCTTTTGTTCAGACACAAGGGGAAAAAAAAGTTGCCAAAAGAAACTGGCATTTGCAAAGCTGTCTCATTTGTCTTTTCCACAGCCTAGAGACAGAAAAAATGGAATTCTGAAGATGACGATTTAGCTGAGCAGTGTGCCTGTTTTGGGAGGGTGGAGCAGAGCATGAATAAATAAAACATCATGCGCATTGCCCTGTGGGGCCAACCCAGGGTGGTTATGCAAATCCCTGCATGGGAGGGGCAGGGAGGATCTTGGCCAGGATGAGTAGTTCATCTCAGGGTTTTTCTAGACAAAATTGCACATGGCTGAGCCAAACAATGATGAATGGGGTTTTAAGCAGAACATTAATGAAGCTATTAAATACGAGTGATTTAACCTTAGAGGGGCAGTGAAGACTGATCGCAAAATAGTGCAACAGCTGCTGGAAGTCATCAGCCTATGCGGTTATTAGAGTCAAGTGGGCTTAGCATAGGAAAGGCATGACTGAGTGTCTAGCATTACCCCATTGCCATGTCTGCAATGTTTTATTGGAAATGCAGTAACATTCGGTCCAGCTCTAATCATTACTGAATATACGATGCTGCAGTAGACGGAATGGCAGTAAGTCAGACTAGGCAGACTAACAGCTATGTTTAAAAGTGCTGTTAAATTAATTTTTCGTCAGCTTGTTCGTATTTGGCTAAGTGATAACATGGTAAGGGGCCTCCCCTGGCCTGTGAGTCAAGTTGGCAAGTACAGGGGTGTGTGTGTGTGTGTGTGTGTGTGGGTGGGTGTTACACCATACTCCAACACCTGATGGCCCTGTTATGTTTGCCAATTACAAACTGAAGCCTGTTGGCACACATAATTTGTCACGCCCCCACGCCCCCTTTATCATTGGTCTGTTTCTGACCATTACTAAATAATGATTTATTTAGGTCTTAATATAGCATTACCATTCAAATGTTAGTGGTACAAGTTTACCACGCACAGCAAGGCTCATAGGGTGTTTAAAGCCAGGTTGAGAGCTGTTTGACATGCAAAAATATTCAGGCAAGGTTGATCCTATCATGACAAACTAACCACAGTGGTGTTGGGACATCTGATGCTGCATGGCAACAGATCAGCTATAAACTCAAACTGGATATTTATGATAATTTTGTTTTTCACATTTACAAAGGGATCAAGATGATAACCGGCAAAATGGACTTTCTGGAATATTCCATTACTTACCCCTCTACCATGACATTTCCCCGAACATGCGTGCACTCCGAACACACTGACATTCCGACACTGTCTGTTTAAACACATCTGTGATTGGGCAGGGAAAGACAGAAAGAAATATTGAGAGGCTGTCTACTGCAAACATCAGCTGCCCTGACTAAATGTTAGATCTATGCGTGCTGCTGCAGCAGAGAGTGGTGCTATTTGCCATACCATGCCCTCAGCACACTTGGTGCCCACCAGCACCAGTCCTGGGTCAGGCATGTCATCGCCAAGGTACACGTGTGTCCCTCTACATAGGATACGTCCCCCCTCATGCAGTGGGATGTTGGTTTCTATGGAAACAGCATTTGTACCAATCACGGGCCTGTTGGCACCCCCCTGGCACTGAATTTTCCCGCACTTAGCATCCCTGTATCAAAACACACACACACACACACACACACAGATTAATGGGCAAGAACAAAGAGCACGCAGTGTTCTTTTGAAAAATAAATGGTATAATTTGACAAAATGATCAAAGCGTAATTCTGTTTATCAAAAGGTAAAACTCTTTTTGGGGTAATCTTTTCTTTTAGCCATTCTCTCTACATTTCTCCATCTAAAAAAGTGACTGAGAGGTTAAATTCTAAACTACACAGTTGTTGTTACAAAGAACCTACAATGTTATACAGACTGACTAACAATTAAAGCAATTACATGGCAAGAGTGTGACTATTTTCAGTTTTCATAAGTTTCACAGAAAATGTGGACCCAGTGCAGTCTGGAGTGCAGTCTAAATAGTTACAGGCTGAACGCACAAATGTAAGACTTCAATGTCAGCACTCCACTCCAGTGTCTATCTGGAATATATGCAGTCATGCATGGGTGACTATATGATTTAAAAAACACAGAGATGACATTCTCTCCTAGCAACCCTGGACTCCAGCATTTGCCTGGATTTAGACAATAACAGCAAACTGCAAACCTCAGCAAAAAACAGGCAACAAGATGGATATCGCAGTGACTGAGGTGTAGCTCAATCAGAACTGTTCACCTGCTCGTGATTTCCTCTTCCTTCAAAGATCATATTATTTTGTGTATTATTATTTTGTTAGTCATGTCGTGCCCTCTAGCATTCATCAGGCTCTTTAGTGCTGACTGTAGTCTCTGTAGTGTACAGTATGATGGGATGTTGGGGAGAAGGTGTCATGGCATACCGCACTTCACATTTGGCAAAAGAGCCTTTAGAATCTTTTCCACAGTTCCCATAGGGGTCTCCTGCTGAGTTTACTCTCTCGAAGCAGATACCAGGGGCTGGTTTGGCCCCTAGAGAGAGAGGGGTGAGGGTGGGAGGGGGGGTGGGAAGAAAATACACAAAGTCAGCAAAAGACTCTATAAGTCTATAAGTCAGTGGGACCTGTCACATTGTTCACTTGCCCCATCTTGTTCAAGTTCATTTTATAAAAAAAGAGAGATGGAACATTGTCTGAACATGTATCAAACTGAAAGGCTTCATATTAGAGCCAAGATTTATTAACTATTCAAAAAAACAATAGCACTCATGTTGTGATATATGAGCCTATATCTTTTGTCTGCTGTACATAAAAGGAAACTCCCTTCCCCTACTATTACATTTGATGAAGCACACTGCAGGATGGCATGTACGAGGACATGGATCATTAGTTGCATGCTTATCTAATAGTGTTCCTGATTCAGACATGAATATATGCACACACACATACACATGTGCACCCACACACAGATTTTCAATAGATTTAGACACTTAAACACCTTTGTGAGAAGATTCAAACATAGCAAAAATGTTTCAGAGTCCTCCTATATTCCCAACTCTAATATAAAATCCACTATAGCACGAGCTGAGTATAAATAGCACAGATCACGCTTAACACAGGTCGAGTCCCTCATGTGGAGCAGAGGCCTCCTGTACTACTAACCTGATTCCCACAGGGTAATACACTCCTGTAGTTCTAACCTGATCCCCACAGGGTAACACACTCCTGTAGTACTAACCTGATCCCCACAGGGTAACACACTCCTGTAGTACTAACCTGATCCCCACAGGGTAACACACTCTTGTAGTACTAACCTGATCCCCACAGGGTAACACACTCCTGTAGTACTAACCTGATCCCCACAGGGTAATACACTCCTGTACTACTAACCTGATCCCCACAGGGTAACACACTCCTGTAGTACTAACCTGATCCCCACAGGGTAACACACTCCTGTACTACTAACCTGATCCCCACAGGGTGATGCACTGCTGCTCGTGGGTCTGACAGATGCCGTTGTAGCAGTAGCCGTCCACATTATGGCAGGCGTGGCCATCGTGCAGGTAGACGTTGGCAGGGCAGTGTGGGCTGGAGCCAGTGCAGAACTCAGGCAGGTCACATGAGTTGCTGGATTCTCGGCATGGTGTTCCAGCAGGCTTCAGCTGCAAGAACACACACATGCACACACACACACACACGTGCATAAGGTTGCTTTTACTACTAAATGATAAAGTTACTGAACACAAATATATGTGACAAACAAGCCATCAAGCTGGACAAATCTGGGCAGCAATGCCAACCCAAAACACTCCAGGGGCACAAGTTGCTTGCTGGAACCCAGAGAACTAAGCCTACAGTGGGACGTCTTAGCAGTGCAGATAGACCCTGGGGTACAGGACTCCTGTCTCCTCAGAGCTCCTTCCTCTGATTTATGAGTCTGGAACCCTCGGAGGAAATGCAGCGTGCATGTTTTGAGCGTAAATGACAGCTCAAGTTGCATTCAGTAATGGGGCAAAGAGAATGTGTTTTCCACGCTTTGCTCTTTTTCCTCCTCCGCAAAAGAGAGGCAGCAGGATGTGGGGTAGGGATGGGGAAAGTGACTAGGAGAGGACAAACTAATACCTTACAGCCTGTGCAGCACTGGCCATGAGCACACACTGCTTCTCCTTTGAGAGTGCAGGTAGTAGCATTACAGCAGGGGTTCAGACACTCCTGAAAAGCACATGTACAAACACACACACACACACACAAACACACACACACACACACACACACACACACAAAACATCATAAAGCATTTCCACTATAGAAATGATCCCTCGCTGGGAAAAGTAACCTGTGTAACACATTAGAATATAAAATATACCGTTTACACTGCACAGTACTTAATGCCTTGGATAGTGCCTTCAATTTTCATGATAATCCTTTAACAACTTGAAACAATTTTGGAAAAAAAAAAAGCCTTCTCTTGATCCAAGTCCTGCGCAAGTGTATGTGTGTGTTAACACATATGGTTTAAATTAAGGGTGCATGTGAGGACCCTGTTATTATTACTGTTATTATTTTAAAAAGAGATCTGTTATTATGAGTCTGTCACGATGCAGATGCAGACCCCCCCCTGCTGGTGTTCTCCGGTAGTGGCACCAGCGAGGCACATGGACACATTATGTTACGGGTTACATACGTTCCTCAGGTGCTGGGTGTTACTCATCACTTAACTTCCACCTGAGGATTATTACATATTTATGTTTTTCTTTATTTAAAGGCCCAGTTATGGTTTGACGTCACTGGGCTTCTTTTGTTATAGTTATGCCTTTCCAGTTTGGTTTCGTTCCTGTCTAAACATACACTGTGCATGTGTGTGTTTATGCATGCATGTGTGTGTGTGTGTGTGTGTGTGTGTGTGTTTATGCATGTCTGCAGTGCTAGTACAGAAAACGGCTTTAAAAGAAAGGTGAAAATGTAAAGGTGAAGTCTAAGAAGTCAGATAAAAAGAATATAAATTGGAATACTGTACACTATAACAGAGACAGATATAAAGAATATAAATTGGAATACTGTAGACTATAACAGAGACAGATATAAAGAATATAAATTGGAATACTGTACACTATAACAGAGACAGATAAAAAGAATATAAATTGGAATACTGTACACTATAACAGAGACAGAAGAAACAGCAGAAGAGTCAAGCGAGGGCATGGTCGTCTCTTTCTTAAGTGTCCTCGTTAAGAATATTTCACATAGAACAATTATCTTGCTCTGTCTCCATCCCTCACTCTCGCTCTTCCCTTTAACAAGGCTGCAGTGTTTTGGCTCGGGGCTGAGGGAATGGGTTGGGTCAGGCTTAAGCTCCACCAGCCAAGCGAGAAATCTCCTTGCAGACCTGTCCTCTCTCACGTCACCTGACGTCAGACCGTTGTGTACACACAGCCAGACTCGGGTGTGGCGGTGAGCGGGTGGGGGTGGGGTCTTCTATCTTCCTGGTCAGTGCTCAAGCATCATCACTGGGCATCCATACATGGATATGCTCCCTCCAGATGTGCGAGGGTGTAACTGCTAAAAAGCCAGTCGGATTTTGGCACAAGATATGAAGGACACATGGAGTGCTGTGTATTGTGACCTTGCTGTCTCGACATCAACCCCAAAACAAACACCCTATATGACTTGACCAACATCTTTAATCATCTTTAATCATCCACAAAACCCCACAGAAATAAAATGCACACACTAATCAAAAGTGTAGCTTTGTTGTCCACATTTTAAGAAAAATATTTTGTTGTTTGGACCAATAGCTGAATAAGTGCTGTGGCGGCCCATCATACCTCTGGTTCTCCACAGTCGCACTCCTCCCCCTCCTCCACGTAGCCATTACCACACTTCTGCCCTCCGTAGAGCACTTTGACCTCTGGGATGTTGTAGAGGCACATGCCTACTCCCTTCTCCAAACTGGCTGCAAGATCCTTTTTACTGCATGTGCTGAATACTGTGGGGAATGGGTACCTGCACAGAGAGAGAGAGAGAGAGAGAGAGAGAGAGAGAGAGAGAGAGAGAGAGAGAGAGGGGAACCTGAATATGGGGAATAAAGGCTGTCACATATAGCTACAGCAAGACTATAAACATAGAAAGGAAGACAAAAAATGTTTGAGAGGTCCCCAGTATTGTCTATGCACAGTGTCCACAGTGAAGCAGAGGGAGCACTTTTCCTGGAGAATGAATTCTTGTAGGAGAGAGGCAGAGGTGTTCAGAAAGGCAAAAGCACTTTGCCCAAAGTACTGCGCGCACTGTACACTGCAGAGGAGTGAATCATGCAGAGGATAATTTTGGATGATTTCACACTCCCTGGTAGCACACCCTCAGGGTGTCATTATGAACTCTGCATATGACCTGGCTGTACACGCCAAGTCAGCACACAGCCCCACCTCCGGTGAACAAAAAGACTGGCAAAACAGGGATTAGCATATGACCTCACTCTCTCACTGTCACGCTTTGAACCAGCGCTAGGCCATACAGGGGCTGCTCATGTGGTCGATACGATCATGCTGGATATCCTTGCTCCTCCAAGAGCACTGGTGCTACACTGAGGCGATCCTGCCGCTTGACGGGAGCAAATGAAGGAGCGAGAGGCTGAAAGAGGCTGGGCGCCTTCCTGGCATGCGTGTGAAGAGCTTGGGAAGAAGCTATCACTAGAGAAAAATAATCTCATTTGTGTCTTGTTCATGCCCCATTTTAAGGCTGCCCTGTGGGTCACCCTTGTGAACATGGGCAGGTGTCTCTTTGTGGATCTCTGGAACCAAGAACGATACTTTCCTTTGCATTATGAAAACATGCATATGAATGCATTTATGGGGGGGATTCAAATTTTCAAAATTCAAAAATATTCATAAATGTGATGAGGCCTAGTGTCCGCCCACAGCATTGTCCACATACTGTCTTTTAAACTTAACTGTATTTGGTTAAACACAGCCAAAGTAATGTTGTGCATTCAATAACTGCATTTTTTTACTTTATGATGTAACTCACCTGTAACAAAATGATTTCAACAAATGTTTTTTTTTTTTTTTTACATTTTAAACAAAGCCGGATGTTTACCTCTGAATATTAGCAGATGGAGTGACAAAGAAAGAAAGAAGGAGCAGCAGACAGAGAGAAAAAAAGAAAGAAAAAACAGGATCATACAATTCTTTTACAATAATGGTTAAATGTGAAGGTGAGTAGCACATCCTACACACTACACACTGTGTATCATATCTACACACTACACACTGTCTATCATATCTACACACTACACACTGTGTATCATATCTACACACTACACACTGTCTATCATATCTACACACTACACACTGTGTATCATATCTACACACTACACACTGTGTATCATATATCTCTTCACTGTTTAATCCTTGATCGGGAGGGCAGGTTCCAAAAGTCTGTCACATCTAGCTGAGCTGGGATTTCATTTGGCCGCCTGGCGGCATTTTGCCATTATCAAAGAACGTTGCCACAGGGACATATTGGCATGTACGAGATTGCAGAAACCCTGAACAGATATGTCCTTAATTTATTTCATTACGTCAAATGGCAACATGATCCAACACAAACTATTAAAGGCCAAATGATAACATTTGGTTGCATTTGATTCATGGTGTGCCTTTTGGCTGTATGTGACCATAAAGGATTCATTTTAACTGTTGCAACATTTGTGCAATCAATAATCTTGATTACAGCATGTCACCTTCTACTGTGTTTTTAGAATGTAGCTGACATTGCCACACTGTGAGCTTTGGTATGCACTAAAAAGTAGCCCATACAAATCGTTTGCTACAGAAAAACAAGCCTGGCATTGCCAAACAATGAACAATCATTTCATTGGAACTCCATCAATTTGAGGAAATTGGTCCAGGGCTGGAAGGTTCAGTCAAGCCTGTGTCTACCATTTCAAGTTACCCTCAGCCTCGATTCTGAAGCATCCCCTTCCTGAACTCTTGGCCCTTTAAGCCTGCAGTTTTCCTACCCATTCATCTCTGCCCTTCCGTTCACCTGCCTCTTTCTCTGCGATGTTCTCCACTCACATCTGAAAAGGAAGCATCGGGGCACTGCTGGGAATCAAACCTCCTTGTGTCCAGGATGACCGTCACCAGTGCCAGCGAAGAAAAATATATGCTAAACAGATGAAAGAGAGGAAAGGGGGAGGGAGGGATGAGGAGGACGAAATGGGAGGAGGGTGTGGCTTGGTCACGAAATCTTTCTGGAGTTTGTTGTGGTGCTGGTTAAGGACAGAACGGGAGGGAGAGTGAGAGAGACAGAAGAAAACAGGGCTTCTTGGGCTCAAGCAGGGGGATTCTGTGTCTGTCTGCATTTGTCAGTCCATGTCCCTTCTGTACCATCAGCTTAACAAATCATACACACATACACCACATCATATGCACACACACACACACACACACACACACACACACACACACACACACACGCACACACACACACACAAACACACACACACACACACACACACACACACACAAACACAAACAGAACACACAGACTAAAGACATCCCAATAT